>KK117455.1:413131-433581 GCA_000611955.2 Stegodyphus mimosarum | reverse complement strand
AGGAATGGATTCGCGGAGAAACACTAAAACGCCTTTACAACTTTTTCCCCAAAATCAATACCGAATCATCTACTTCAAATCATTTGATAAACTGGTTCGCAACAGGCCATGGTCACTACTTCTATGCTTTTTGAGAGGAACATCGCGTCCTCAGATGACTGTACATGTAGGAAAGGGTAATATTAACCTATATTAAACTTTCTGAAAACAAAAACAATGTATATCCTTATATAAGATGCGCACTCTAAGCGAAACAACCAAGGAGAAAAATCGAGGCAACAATATCCTTCCTCACACAGAGATGAATGAATCTCTGCGGAGCAGTATGAGTTAAGCAGAGAAATTGTATCACTACTGGAAATACAAAACAAGCTATAATTACACCAAAACGGTAAAATTTGCAAGATCTTTTCCTAAACAAAACGTAATGCTAATATGTAAACATCAGCTAACCTGTAGAAAACCAGGAACTTCAATTAGCTAGAAGTATCCATCCAAACTCCCAAAAGAAATTATGTGTCTTTTCATAATAAGCTGTGAAACTTCTGTGCATTCAGTAATTTGCTTAAATACACAGCGTAAATAAATGCAAGATGCAATGCGCATAACTCAAGTTAATGCCAATGATATTGCACATAGTTTATTTAAATGTAGTATTTTGGGGCTTTACTAACAATTCGGATAACGTCTGCGTGATTAATATTATTTAATGAATACTAAAATGGAAGTTCCTATGCTACTAAGAGGACTGATGTAGTAATTCAAGCGACTAACTGAGTCTAGTTAAGGAGCGCGAAGAAATAAAATGTACGCTGCGCCAAAGAAAAAAAAAAGAAAGAAAAGAAAAGGGGCTACTGGGCTGATTGACGAAATTCAAGTTGTGTTTTTCATGTCTCGATAGCGCGACTTAGGATATGTATTAGATTTATATATAGCATTGTTCAAATATGGGTATTTTTACACAAAATCAGACTTTTTCTGAAATGACATGCCAGTTGTTTTCCATATTTCGATTCTACATTTCAAATGATGCCAAACTTCCAAGTTTTGTAAAAATCGCACGAGTAGTTTTTAAAAAAATTAGCTCTCAAAATTCTAGCTCCTCAATCTTAATTCAATTTAGCATGTATTTATTAAGATCTCTTTTTTTTATTACATTTACTTAATTCCTTCTTATACAGTTAGAAATTTAGGTTCATTCCAAATAAAATTCGCCATTTTTTATGATTTATTTTTAAAATTTGTATTTTTAAGTAATTTTTATAAATTTTTCGGTAAACGTTTTGAATTATAACCTACAACATTTTTACCGTCATCTTAAAGTGGATGTATTTCTAAGCATACCTGCAAAACATTAGAGCTTTTTACTCAAAATTTCCGAAGATATACGTGAATTTATATATTGGCGCGTATTGAAATTTGGCACATTTGTTGAAAGCGATAGTAACGAAAATGTGGTTTACGCACTTTGTTAAAATTATTTGAAAGTAGAATGATGGTGACTTTTTTTCTGCTCATCCACAATGTAAAAAGGTAGGAACGATGTGACTTTTTTCCTCCTCTGCACGATGGAAGGGAAGGAAAATAGGTTGCCACATATTAAGAAGTTGGCCAATAAATTATTCTTGGCTCAAAATGAAAAAAATTCGCCACGTTAAATTTTTGAATTTCTACGTAAATTTCGCACCAAATTTTACAAAATTTAATATTTAGGCATAATTTGAGTTGTAGAATGGAAATATGGAAACAAATGGTATGCTATTTCAGAAAAAGTCCGATTTTCTGATCTGAAACTTTCTGATTTCGATCTGAAAACACAGTATTATACTTGTTGTTTTTCCATCCACTCTAGACGTAATTGCAGTGAAATTTTCAAAGGTAGTCGAAGCAATGGGCACATGATTAAAATTATCCGACGGGTAGAGATGATATTGCACTGCACATGAAAAGATCGGCTGCTGTGTAACATATTTTAATAACATGAAAAATGATTCGTAGAATATTAACAACAGTGGTTTCAAATAATGACAAAATTTTAGGTCCCAGTTTTGTACTATACGATAAACTGGAAGCGCTTTAAAGAAAAAGGGCATTGTTACTGTGTTGATTAGAAAGAATACTGCCTTCAGAGGCAGTGGTTTCCTGTAATATTTCCCTTTCTGTGGATTAAACAACATAATATTTAAAAACTGGTTTCAATTACCTGGTTATAATTAATTACCCTAGAAACGAAGAATAATGCTTTTTAGCTATCACAAAATTCCTCTATATATGTGGCTAAATATAAAATCGTTGGAAATCCATAAAAATTGAATTGGGAAATTAATAGAATTTTAAGGCACAGTGGAAAATTGCACAGAAATGGTACATGTTAAGAATGATTAATTTACTTAACTTTCTGTCTGTCAATTTAAATTTAAAATTTGTAATTATTAGCAGCACCCCAGTTTTATTTCCAGTCAGATATATTAGAATATTGCTTTACTTTTCAATGTATTTAATTAAAACCATTTCATTTAGAAAGACTTTTATATATCATTTATATAAATAAATAACTTAAGGTAAATATAAGATATTTTCTCCCTCCTTTCTGCATGCCTTCGTGATACAATAGGAAGCATACTCGACGCGTATTCCAGGGTTCGAGTCCCGGCGAGGACACTGCATATTTTTAACGTCTCCTGCTTTAAAAAAATATTTTAAGACTCTACAAGAGGCGCCCGAACTAAAAGGAGCTGAATGATAATTCACCACTACCAGGGCTTGACGACTGGGTCTCCTCATCCACAGTCGCCTTTAAAAAGAGGTAGTAATATAAGGACATTTCTCCCTCCTTTCCGCATGGCGTCATTATGTAATTGTTAGCACATTCGAAGCGGATTCGAAAGCTCAAGGATTCGAGTCCAGCGAAGGCACTTCACATTTTTTACGTATTCTGCTTCAAAATAAGCTAATATCTCTACAGCGCTAAGATTAAGCTTAGTATTTTAGTATTAACAAATAATTTCCAACAGGGAGAGAGGGAGAGCGAGCGATACATTTCATAACCTACATATAATTATCTTCAGTCTTAAAAACCTAAACAAAGAAAATGAAATAAGTAAGATAAAAGCCTTTCTAGTACTTAACTGCGAATCTCCAAAATAATGAAATCTTTTGAAGTCAGCTTAATTTCTCACGCTGTGTGTTCAAACGTTGCTATCGAAAATACACTTAAGCCTTTCCAGAAATACATTTGCATTAATTAGTTTCATTTTGAGTTCAGTGAGATGTGAAAGAAAGCACTTGGAATTAGTTATTTGTTTAATCTCTGATTGTAATCCTACGTACATCATCATTTATCTAAAATAATGACAATAAAGAACTCTGAGGGACTCATGCTCTTTAAAAAAATTTGCACTTGGATGACTAGCAAAAGGCAGTATAAAGCGTTTCTCTTTTATACTTAGTTCAGAATAAATTAATTCGCGTGGTAATTTATTTCCCGGCTCGGGGGGACTTAAATGAACAAGTTCATTAAATTAATTGATGTTTCTTTACAAGGCATTACTTAATTCCCGAAAGAAAGTTTGGTAAAACAATTGAGATATGTACATATATGTAAGGAGAAAATTTAAAATTTTAATTTGTAATATCCTCTCACATGTGCTTTTGAACTTCACTGCGTCAATTTTATATTTTAAAAAAATTAATATATAAATCTTTCTCAATTACGACATTCCAAAATTTAATTCGTATCATATAATTCTTATATAATATTTATGAAGCATGTTGGTACATTAAGCAAAACTCCTTTTAGTGAATAATAAAACTCCTTTAACACCAACAGGAATGAAGAAAAAAGTAACTTCACTGTTCTTAATCTAACACCCATATCGTAATCTTAGCATTTCTTATCACATGCCCCAGCCGGTTTAGTGGTTACTGACTCTGAAAGCGATAGTGATGAACCCCAGGCACCAGTCCCGGAGAAGACATGGTTGCAGCTGTCCGTCCCTTCATAGTAAGCAACGGTGGAGACGTATTAGGTGCTTCCATAACGAAATGGTCACTACTTTCGGCCCTTGTTAGTGACGCAAGGCTAATGGTTATCCAATAAAGTGTCCGGCTGTTAAAAAGATCTTACCACATCTTACTCCCTAGCCATTTTAGAGCTGAGTGAAACGACTACTACCTATATTTTGTCAAGAAATGAAATTGGCCCAGTGAAAACAATAATATCCTTTTGAAGACATTAAAAATTAAATTTCGTGATTATCATTCCTAAGCAAATTCTTCTAATGTAAATTAAATCGCAATTCAGTAAAATATTAAACCTGTAATATAAAATTCGGAATATAAAAGAAGTCAGAATGATAAAATGTTAAAGTGCTGTGTTTAAACCAAAATATAAAACTTGAAGATATCTTTGAGCAATGGAAAAGCAAATTATTTTTTTCTCTTCAGTTAAAAACTAAACACTCCATGTAAATTCACAAAAGATTTAAGTTGTCAGATGAAGATTTCGGAGACCAAAAATGTTAGTATATCCGTCTTAATTATTTAAGACATTAGATTTTGCTGAAGCAGAAACTTCCCACCTACAGTGAAGAAACGCTTTACACAAAATTTTCTATCGTATTTTAATAAACATTTTAATTAAACTATAGAGTCTCCTATTCTTTGGCAACATAAATTAACGAACTCTAGAAGGACTATAGAAGAATTATCCTCACGTTTTGACAGCAGACAAAGTCAGAAAAAGAGTGTAAATGACCCTTTATTCAATCAAAATGAGTTTCACAGACGGCCCCACTTGCGCTTACATAAGCCAACACTTCTTAACTTAAACAAGTTATGTTGAACTTAAAATAAATTGTGGTTAAAGTAGTCTTATGGTTCACAGCATAATTTAATCGCGCAGGAAGGCTCTGATTACTAGAAACCGGCGAAACAAGCCTTAATGGTTAGAAGCACAGAATTAAATTACTATTAAGTGAAAGTAACAACGTGGCCTTCAAGCAGGCATAATCGCCTTATGAAAATCACCTTCGGAAGCCGTTTAAAAAGCACTTATGTTGTGCTGTTGTTGTTATTTATGCTCACTATTCTGACCGTAACATCAATACAAGCTTACGAAATATCTCGTGGCAAGAACCGCTTGTTTACGCCTGTCATTAGTAACAGCTTGAGAACATTACAGATGAAAGTCTGATTTCGCTTAGTTCCGTTTCCAATTTTGATGGAGAGCACCCCGAGTGGATGGGTTCGAAGGTCTCCCACCCCTCTCCCTTTCCACCAAACCAGAGAACTTTCGTTTCGCCGGATATTTAGAGTGCTTCCATGATCCACCGACACTATACATTTACGCCTTTTCCGGGATTCGAACTCGGGACCTTCGGTACGGCAGTCAACGACGCTAACCACTATACCGGTTGGGCGCAAAAAGGCGCTTCTTTATCCCTTAATTTGAATAAACGCGAGCTAACTGATTAACATTCTGGCATGGAAAGCGTGTGTGAAAAGGAGAGTGAAAAGGAAAGTTTCTTTAACTAAATTATAACTATTAGTCAAAATAAATAAATAAATGCTCATAAAACATACATGTTAAGTAAATAAGACTTGCATTCTGCAGGGTGTTTCATCAATAATTAAGACTTGCACTTAAGCTTTATCCAACATCTACATAATATGCAACATCTGTAATTACCTGCCTGTCGCCTTATGATGTTTATCAACGTTACATCTCTATTTTTTCAGCCAAGTAAATATAAAGTCCAAAAATTGTGCTTATGAATATGTATATTCTATCAAACGTTTTCGATGTTCTTTGTTTTTCAACAGGATGTTTCATAATGAAGAAATATCACCTTAAAGCAGAATTCAATATGACATGAGGTTGAATTTATTAGAAAAACTTTAATGCTTTTCTTCAAATCGTACAGTTATAATTTAAGAAATAAATCAAATGCAATAGGCTTCCAGACTGCGAAAATTTTGTTCACTTAATAAGTTTTATTAGAAATATACAAAAGCTAAACTTTTATGAAAGCCAGTAGAAAAATATTTTCAATGAAAATGTTTTAAATATTAAAACTGGAGAAGATGAAATATTCTTAATCAAACGTTTTATTAATTATAATTTTATTAATTCGAAAATTATACTAAAATTTCTACAGATATTAAAATTTCAAGTTATTTGAGTTAGATAAACCTGAATATACAATAATGGACTCAAATTTCCATTTAGGAAATTGTTAATATTCTGAAACCTTTAAATTAGTATAATTTGCTTCTTATACGAATTCTAAAATCTGAATCTGTCGCCATTTAAAAGAAAACGCAAAATCAGAGGGTCTGGTCCAAGCATATAACTTTAACAATCATTTTGGGTCAATTTTGCATATTAAAAAGTAAGTTTGTTTTAAAAAGACATTTATCAGGAACAGTAGCGACTTATTCTTAGAAATTTTTGTGCACAGGATCTTTCCAAAAATTTAAAATTTATGTTTCTACTAGATTTATTTAATGCATTTTTTAGAACTGGAACCATGAGGGCATAACAAGCCTTTACAGTGATATTTAAGCGAGAATATTTTAGAACATCTTGTATTGGAATCTAAACCAACAGAAAGTTTTATTGAGTTTTAAATACTTCTTTTCTTATTTTTTAAAAATATTATTATTCCTTTATTTTTAAGCCTATTCTTTGAGTAATCAGGTAATATTAATCGTAGTTGACAAATGAAAAGTATTCGCTATCTCACTGCTTTGACATCCCACAAACACAGCAGCGTGAAAGATGAATAGCAGAAACATTCTTTCCCATTTGCCTCAGTTGTTAAGTTAATTAACATTCCACCATTATTTCCTAGTCGTTTCCGCACACATAAATTAATTAACTATCCTATTAACTTTATAACTTCTTTGCTTTTTATTTCTAGCCTAACAAATCAATTTCCGTTAGCTAGGAAAGAAGAAAAATGTTAAGATCTCTCGCCATTCGTTATGATCACTGGAGCTTAAATGGCTACTTGTTTGACGAAATGAAACCTATATATGAAGAATACATTATAGATGTAAAAGCTGATGTAAGGGTGTGAGTTTTAATGACTAGTAAAATTACAGCTTTAGAAATAAATTCAATCAAATGCCTGCGGCATTTTTAGTTCTAATTAACATCAAAGGAAGGAGGAAGTTTACCAAGTATTGAAACATAAAAGATGTTGATAGGAGTCATCATTAAGTGCATTTGAAGAAAATGCTTGATACCGCATGTGTTACATAATTATTGCATATTAGCGTTCGTTTTGCATGTAAGGCTTACAAAGAGTGTTCCAAAAGGCATATTAGATTTCTTTTTGCATGTAAGGCCTACAAAGAGTGTTCCAAAATAAGCATAAGTGTCTTTTTGCATGTAAAGCCCACAAGATTGTTCCGAAATGCGTACAAGTGTTCCTTTCGCGTATAATATCTACAAAGAGTGTTCCAGAATGCGTATAAGTGTTCTTTTACACGTAAGGTTCACAAAAAGTGTCTCGAAATGTGTATAAGAGTACTTTTTCCATGTAAAGAGTGTTCTGAAATGCGTTATAAGTATATTTAAGTAACTATTGCATGTTAGCGTTCGTTTTGCATGTAAGGCTTACAAAGAGTGTTCCAAAATACGCATAAGTGTTCGTTTGCATGTAAAGCCCACAAGATTGTTCCGAAATGCGTATAAGTGTTCCTTTTGCGTATAATGTCTACAAAGAGTGTACCGAAATACGTATAAGTGTGCATTTGCACGTAAGATTCATAAAGAGTGTCTCGAAATGCATATAAGAGTACTTTTTCCATGTTTCCGAAATGCATTACAAGTATATTTGTTTTTCAATATAAGGCCTTCAGAAAGGGTTTCGCAATACGCATAAGTGTTCTTTTCCGTTATAAGGACTACAAGGATTGTTCTGAAAAGAAGAATCTGCGACTAAATGTCTGCTCAATATTTGGGCTTAGGTACCATATTTCATTTGAAGAAAAGAAGGAACTATAATATTTGTTTAACATTATGAGAATTTTGGCTAATACTGCCTTTTAACAAACACATATGCAGTTTTAAGTTTCACTCTACGCTCTGCAGAGAAAGTTCTAGTTAGTATGCCTGTTCATAGTTTACTAAATATTGTTTAAAAGTGTCTCTGTTGTGATACGCAAAAGTGTGTATTAAAACTATTAAAGTTATGCGATTTAAAAAATCTTTACATGATTAAAAAAAGGCTAAAACGACTGGTATAAGAAACATATAAAAATTAAATGAATTTAGATAATTGTTTTAAAATTTTAGCAGTTCTGCAAATAGGAATTTGAAATCCATAGGGACATATAATTTAGTTTTAATATTAATTACAATAATTGAAACTAATCAGGACCCCCATCGATTCGGATAAGCGAAAATGCTTGCTTGCTCGTTGTTTATTTAAATACGGCAAACTCAAACAACTACCCGCTCAAGAGAAAGGAAAACTTTATGGAAGACTTTTTAAAGCAAACTGGATCGTATTTATGATATGCACGAAGAAAAACCCAGAAAGTCAGTATTTCCTCCAAGCAACTGTTCTTTATCGTAGGTTAAATGCATATTTACTACGAAGCGATTACTTAATCGGGGTTATCTTAACAAAATCATGGGCTTTCGGGCTTTTGTAATGGTGTGAGTCACTCTATGCCAACTCTGCCAGTTTCTTTTCTTGATAATCCAGGTTTTGTGTAGTAAGATGCATCTTCTTTATTAAGAAGAATTCCCTTCTGTAACATCTTATTTTATAAAGACTGTATTCTAGAAGCATATTGCTTCAATAGCTTAAGAAATATACTTTTTTTATCTAATGACTGGACACTTGTTCGGGAATTATTTGTCCGAAATAACCGAACCCATCAGCTTTTCATTCTCATAATCCAGAACAGTACCCTCAGGAAGTAGACTGGTATCGCATTCGCGATAAGAGAGATAAGATACACCTAAGAACCCACATTTGTAAAGATAGTCATTAACAAACTATCACTCTGCAGTTCGGACTAGCAATCAGCCTCTGCTAATCTCTGCATTGCCTAGAGTGGCATGTATATAAAATAATTTCATTTAAGAATTTTTGGAACATAATAATCTCTACTATGGAAACAAAAATTTTCTATTCTCAGTTATTGCTTTCGTAGCTTCTTAATTAAACTATTTTGTATTTTTCGCATAAAAGTCGCTGTCACATCTTGATCAATTGCTTGCAGAATAAATGCGATACAGTGTGAAATGAATTGTATGAATAGCAAGTATTTTTCAGACGAGTTTTGAAATTCAATTATTTTCCTATAAAAATAAAAACAGATTAAAAGCATGAGCTCAAAGGATGCAGTAAATGGAGTTTTCCCTTTCGATCCTTACAGGCAAAACGGAATAAATTAACTGAACCGATCTGTTTTAGAAAAAAGGGCGTGTTATCTAGATGAAGACCTGACTGAATATTTCAAATCTTGATAAAAGTCTGAAGATTGAGATCTTGATAGCTTTTTCTTTCGGTTTAATTTAAGTTGGAAAAGATTCACTATAATATTTTGAACTTTTGATTGAGATATAGCTTTAACTCTGATTTAAAGTTTTGGGTAGTTTTTTATAAGAAGATGCTGTGAGCTGTAAGAGAAGCGACATAGGAATTGTTCGATTGAAAGAACGTTCAAGTATATTCATTCTCTGCAGCATCAGCGGAATCGCAAAACCATCCAGATAAGCTACTAGTCACTGTCTTTTATACTGAACGAAGAAAGGATGACGGATGAGGCCAGAACCACTTAATATTGAGAATAAGCAAAGTCGTCCCTTGAAGGACCTTCGATAGGTTCTCCGTTAAGTCTCTTGCAGAAAACTATGATGTATTCTCTTGATATAATGCTGCTCGATATTGCTTTTCTACGTACTGCGGAAAGATTGAGTGAATAAAGGCATGTAAAAATGTGCATAATGTATTTTTGACTTAACAAGGCATACCCACGTGATCTTTATGTGTTTAGGTTTTTTTGTTTTGTTTTGTATATTATATTCCTTACCTTTCTGTTTTGCTTGCTATCATTTATTTAGATTACTGTTTTACTAAACGTTCTAAGTACGGTTTATAAAATTTAGCATTAAATAACAATGTATGCAGCTTTTTGTAATGTAATATACTCTTGTTAGAGGTGAACGAAATTTTGAAACTAACGTCTATACGTAGTTCTGAACCTTTGCCGTCTGTACCACGAGAACATATCACACGATTTCAGGTCCCGTTTTGCATTCCCTTCGGACAGATCAGCGTTTTATGGGCATATAAATGCACTGTAATGTACGAATTTGATAAAGGTATTTTATTCCCGCTTAGAGGTCTAAAATAATAACCGAGAATCTTATAAAATTATTCTGCGCAATTAATTCCTATAAAAGCGTTTTATAGTTTTAAACAGGCATTTCGAAACATAGCTTCGGCATTTTTGAGAATGGTGTAAAAAATATTTAGATTCAGAATAATATAAAATACAGTGCAATGGACATTTCATATTATTTAAAGATAAAACATCGCATATTATTTTCATAACAAGATTTAGAATTAATAATAAACTTTAAATTAGATTTGTCTATGATTCAAATTAAATTTACTTCAGAAATTCAAATTCATTCTTTTTTTATAAATTCAAGTAATAATGGGCACCGAAACACTCTAAAATCCATTTTGTGATCTTGCATTGCTTTTATTCAATTTCTTTCGCAAAATTAACTTAAAATGGTTTTATTTGAAAAGAACCTTTTTCTAATTCCTCACATAAAAATCTGAAATTATTATTTAAAAAATATAATTGTTCCGCGGTCTGTTTTAAATTTTATTATTAAACTAATATTTAAGATTAAGGCTTATGTCGACTTCAATAAAGTACTCATTTTTACTTCCTTGTACGATGTAAAGGAAACGTGAAAAATTTCGGGTATTTCAGAGAAAATATCCATTTTGACAGCTCTTGAATCCATTTGAGCGATGTTTTTGCCTGACATCTGTAAGTACGAACATAATAAAGAACTCATTTTTCCATAACGGTTTGTAAAATGGATTTGAAATAGATTCAGGAGAGATTTTTTTGTGACGTTCTGTACGTACGTACGTATATATGTATCTTGCGTAACTCAAAAACGAGTTGCCTCAGAATGTTGAAAATTTGTACAGGGGAATGCTATAACATTTAGTTGTGCTCCTCCCTTTTTGATTGCAATCGGTCGCACCAAAAGTAATATAAAATAAGTAGTAATGTAATATATAATAAAATAATAATAATAATATAATATATTTATATATAATGTTATAATTCAAGAGTACCGTAAAATGACGCGATAGGGGTGGAAAAACAACAGTACAGCCTTACAAGCGACAATAGATTCTTGCTTATCTGGAATAATTCTGCGTTAAGTACTTCGTCATCGAATCAAATTTGGGTTATCAATTTCAGGAAAACGTACATGTTATACTCAGAAGACTCTTATTATTTAGCCTAAACCATGAAATTAAATAGAGTATTGTTAATCATAGTTTTAAGAAATCTCTGACTTACAATTTTACATTTACGATTGTTATTGCATAAATTTTTAATCGCAATTTCTGCGTGTCTTCGCGCTTTTCATTCGTTTTTTACCTTTTTAAATTTACATTAATTTGAAATGATGAATTGGAAAAAAGAAAACGGAATGTGTTAAATATCGGAGAGAACGTACATATACGGGAACGTATTGATATCGGAAAACTTACGATTGTCGTATGTGATGAATCAAATGTCGAAACCAAATGACTACCGGAGATCATAGAAATCCTTTCAAAATTTAGCAAGAAACCAAAACATATTCTCTCTGGAAGTATGCTATAAGCAAAATATGCTAAAATCTTAAGTTCATGAATCTGAATTCAAAGAATTCAAAGCAATTCATTTTCCACTGATATTGCCTTTATGAAAAAGTTACAAAATTTTGCTTTAAAGAAGGAAAAATATTGTCTTTTTTAACATGACAAATAAACGCTTGATAAATATTTGCGAATAATATATATATTGAACTCTGATTTATACTTTAAATTAACAATAACCACTCAATACCTCCTTTTGGTTTCGGCCTTTCCCCTCTCTTTTCTAAAAGTGACAATAACCTCTTTGTAACTGCTTCATATCTGAAAGCTAATTTCGCATTGTACTATCTTAACCTTGTGCACTGCATATGATTCTTAGCCAATCAGATTAACGAAAAAGTTTACTTAAATACGATGGCAATCTAAGTACGCATTCTCTTTTGTTTCGACTCTTCTTCTTGGCTGCTCTTTCGTTCGTCGCTGTCTTTTGTTTTGTGTTGCTGCTAACTACGCCGTTATCTAACATGTGATACGCTGTATAAAACTGTGGGATGCATATTGCGCCTATAATGGTTTATGAAGCAGAATATGCTTCGATAATTAGTTCGTTATTCAGCAATAAAAATTATGTTCGATTCAGCCACATCTGCCTGCAAGTCTCTCCTTCGTTATGCATCATTCAAACTACGCAACGAAACCACAGCCCAAATATGTTACGAGTGTCTCCCAGTCTTCAAGATTATTACAACTGCATTATATATATACATATATATAAAATTATTAACTTTATTTTGGCAATAGTCTTTTTATTCGCAATGCTAATTTGGTTGTCTCCTCTTTCTGTTCTAAATTACTTATAATAAATTTTCTGGACTGTGTGTTTCCAAAGTAATTCGTTTCATGCTCTCCTGTGTAATCCTGCTGCAATGCGGTAAGTTCTTACCCAATCAGATTAAAGATTTTGTTTACTATATATCTCGTGCTGTGCTCATGCGTACCCCTTTTTCTCCCGCTTCGCATTGCTGCTGCTAGCTACGATAGTTTAATGTTTCGCTTCGCCCTTTGCATAAAAACATGTAAGCTTTGCAGAAGTGTTGGGTGCTTTATCGAATCCCAAATCAAGTGTGATTGAGAATAACAATCGAGAATGTCCAGCAATAAATTGATGTATTGTTTTGGCCACGTCTGCCTGTAAATGTTGTGTTATGTAGCTACTCATTCTATATATGCAGTAAAAAATCTCAACTACCCATAGAATATGTTACATATAAAAAATTGTGGCTTAAAACTCACCTATAATGTTTATGGGCGAACCTGTTTATGCTTATTAAGGCTTTCTTTAATACGAAATAAAGCTATGTTGATTTCGGCCACGTCTGTCCCCAAATCCATCATTCCATCTACGCATAAAAGCCCCTCCCAAGTAATTAGGACGTAAATAAATATCTCTAGATAGACAGATAAATATAGCAATCAATATATATATATACATAGATATACATACATTTTAAATTTTATTTGAAGCAAGTAATTTTATTATGTTATTTTTATTATTTATTTTTCGCAGATAAAAAAGCTTTAGCATACTAATAATACAACTAAAAATGTCTACAAAATATTTTTAAAAATACTTTTAAAATTTTCAACTAAATGTATAAATATCTCTTGTGCACCAGGCTAGAAGTTTAGGAAACACATTCAGTTTAGAAATTTGTTAAAATATGTTGGGCTAATCACACTTTTTCTTGTCACCGAGCTCATAATTTCAATGTAAAAATAGTAATTCATCTTATAATCATTATTTATGAAAACTCCTAATTCAAATAATAAACCAGACTATATAAAATATATGTGAGGGAAATGCTAGTAAATTTTATGTCTAGGTAGTTTTCTTATTATGTCTGAGACTGAACACAACTTGGAAAAATTGTATGAACCAGAAAATGAATTGAAGGCTTTCATAAAAGAATTTCGGAATATGACCTTCCTGCTATTTAGAAAGAAAATTTAACTTTCCTTATTGTTACTAATACCATTTTGTTTTTCTACAATGGGCCCTAATATTGTACTTTAATTTTTAAAATTGTAAAGTTTTGCTGAAAGTCAGAATTGCACCCTTAAACTAATTTCTGAAGTCTGTGTTTGGTGTAACGTCGAGAACATATTCTCAGATTACTTCCACCAAAGTCGTAAGAGACTAACTAAATAATGAAACGTTCATATAGTGACAAATATTAAAGTTACCTCTTACAAACAATTGTTTTGAAATAATCTGGTATAAAATGACTTAAATGGCGGAAGATCTGGAAGATTAAAAAAAAAGGCTTGACATATTGGCTTAAGAGATTAAAAGAGATTAAATAATATTTTCTGAGACTGAAATATTTTTATTCGACTGACTGTCAGAGCTTATTCGCTGTTGCATGAAATGTTGCGCAAACGATAATTTTGGAGTTCTTGTTTTTACATTCAAAGTTCCCATTTGGAGTAATTAAGTTTATTATTATGAAATCTTGTTTTCTTTGACTAGATTAAACCTTTAATTATTCTTTAGAAGAGAAAAGAATTTGAAACAATTTTTCTTCGAATATAAAAAAAATCAAAAGTTTCCGAAATCAGGAAAGAATACAAAATAATTCCACATTTAGCTTATTGAGAATTTAAATGCGAAATTATTACAGATATCTGTTTTTTTTCTAAAATACATAATAAAGTACCTGTACATAATAAAGTACCTGATATAAGTATAAAACAGGATTCATGTCCTAGATATTTGAAAATTTGCCGTATGTGGTTAAGATAAAAACGGGAATTTTGACTTTAATTTACATACCAATAGACCAAAAATGCATAGGTAGCTAATTATGTAATCTTTAAAAGATTAAAAATTTCATATTTTGATTGGATAGTCCATTTAGAGACTGGAATCCGATGAAAAATTCGGTTTTAAAGGCCGTTTAATGAGATGTACCTTCGTTTTTGAGTTTGTTTTTAACTTGTTTATTCCGTTTTCCAGAATTCACAGTTTTGATAAAAAGTGGGACATTGCGTTTAAGGTTTGCATATAATGTACACCTCGCTTTACTGATAAGGGCAAAACGTACTTACATCATATTACTCTGTTAATGACTATTGATTTTTTAAAAATTGCAACAGTATCAATATTTCCTCATGATGAAAAATAATCAGTATTTTCTTATCCTAAATGTATAAAAATATGTTTTATTTTAAATAAAGTTAAGCATTGTCATAAAAGTGGACGTCAACATACTATCCTTTGGTATAATCGTCGATAAACTAGCGCAATGTTAACGTTCCCTCAATCGTTCTACTTCATACTGCTGACAAGTTCAAAAGTTTTTCCCTAGAGCTTGTTATCAAAAGCATGCACTTAGAATTAGCTTCGTTTCTTTCAAGGTTCATGAAGCATTTTTTAATGAAAAATAAAGATAAAAAAGTTTAAAAAGTGCATTCTCCTCGTTATTGACGTTTTAAAAGAAAATGATAATTGATGACGAAGACTTTATTCTTGTAAACTTGACTACGAGTTTTTTTTCCTGTATGTGTGTGTGTAAAGTTAAGTACAGAGTTCGGACTTTAAATATCCATAATTCTTTTCTTATTTCTAATCTATTCATAATTAATCGTGTTATTAATTTTTATAGGTGTTTAAACATTTTGATTTGTTTTAAAAAAAGCAAAAAAAGAATACAGTCAAGTGTATATTTTAGAAAGATATTAACTTATTAGATTAATCCAAGCAACCTGTAAATTGGGTCACAATGTCCTGTAAATATACAGTCTCAAGATTAATAAAAAAGCAATTGGGAAAATGGTATAAATGTATTTTTCTCTGTTATTCTGTAAGTTGCTGATTGGCCGCAACAGTTGCTCCTTTTTATAAAAATAGACGACACGTACTAAGTAACTTTTAATCACTATACTATATTTTTTTGCTCTTGCATATATGCACAATATTTTAAGTTATTATTTATCTGCAAGTATTGCAAATACATTAAAATATTCAAAAGTAAATTTTTGTCGAAATTCAGAGATTTCATGGTTTTTAATTTATCTAAGTCGACAAGAATAATCAAAAGTATAAGCCTGACATTGGTTTATCCTTTTCATTATTCTTGAACTATTTCCTAATCTGAGCATAGGTGGAAGTAGTTCGGCTTTGCCTAGTTACCTCGGTTGGTTGATCAAGAATCTTCTGAAGGAACGAATTCAAGATTCTAATCAGAAATCCGTTTACCTTACAACAATCTTTAAAAAAGACCTTTAGTTCGACCGATTTCAAGTGCCTCATGTTGGAAAGTACTGAAGACTTTGTAAGGTTTGTCCTAATTTTAATAACAGTTATTTTAAGTTTATGCATCTTTCTTGTCCATTCTAGCTTTTGCTTACAATTTCCTACCAGAATGTATTTTCAGAAACGCGGTTAATGCAAATGAGTAAGAGTAGTATCTAAGTCGATGTTTCACCGACTTCAGTGGAGAGCCTGAGTTCCTGATTAGCGCGCCTTTGCCTTTTGGTTAAGTCTTTCTAAGCTATTGCTACGCTCAGCCGTACTTTAGGCCTTGTTTGGCTTTGCTGACTTAATTAAAATCTAGGGGCCAACTACTTAGGAACTTGATAGCTTCGGCTCTATCTTTCAGTTAGCTTTAGTTAAGTTTAATTTCCTATTAATTTTAAGTTCAAGCCCAAGTGGAGGCTTTTGCTGTACACTCCGAGTTAGGAGCTGATTGTGCCATATTTATTTTGAAAAATAAAGGGTAGTTAACCCTTCTTAAGTTTTACGTCTCTGTTCACACACTTAAGAGATTATTCGCTTAGTATTTGAGGATTTTCAAGGATTGAACTGTGAATTAAATAGGTAAAACCCCACAACTCAAATTGATTAGACGTATTATTTCAGTAAAGAAAGTAATTCTTAGGAAAGTATTTTTAGGCAGAATGTAGCAAGTAATTTTGTTTTAAAATAACTTCCTCCTCCTAAATAAAAAATGAAATAATGCTAAATTCTCTCGTGGATGCTGCCTCCTTACTTTTGAAAGTGACCAGTATTTATAAGAAAATAATTACTATTTCTGCTGCATTAATTCTCTAAGGTAACTACATGGTCAAAAGATCAAACTGTTCTTGAATTGTAAATGGTCAACATAGAGAATGTTCACCGTATGGTTAAATAAGTGTGTTTTCATGATTTTTTATTTTCCTGGAAACAAAAAAGATGTCTTAATAATTTACAGAAATCACTTGTAATAGATGATATGGGTCTAAAGGTTTAAACTGAGTAATTGCTCATAATTGTATGAAAAACGTAAAACTTAGCTTTGCTTACTTTGATCACTTAAACCTTCATTTGTACAGTAAAGAACTCTGCGATAAAAACTCAGTGTTAATTACCAATGTCTAGCCGAACGGTTTGTTTAGTTGAACATCCCTTTTTAGTGTAAACAGTAAATCAGTTTGTCCCATGTAAATATTTTTTCTATAGTATAAGATATACAAAGTTAACGTTTATTTTTTAGTTGTTAATTTTCTCTCACCACTGAAGTGTAATATCTAAAATAATCAGTAAAAAAATGGAAAAGTATCGTTCAAAGTTTAGATCAAAACCAAAAATAAAATAATCTGAAAGCTTCCGATTTTATATTACGCACAAGGGGGTCTTTTTTAACGTTTTATCTGTTACCTTAATTTATTAAATATCATGCTGTTCGAGCTTAAACCACATAAGTTCAATTTAACAGCAATATCACAAAGTATTTAAAAACAGCATTTCTTTAGAATTTTTGCACTGGAGATAAAAATAATTTCTTTCTGTAAAGTGCTGCCATTGCTCGTTTTGAAAATCATTGAGTATGTCAATCAAAAATTCATTAAAGTTTTACAAACTATGAAACAGATAATAAAACAAATTCGAAATTCAAAATTTGGTCTTCCAGGTGCTCATGTTTGGGTGGAAGATTACACTATTTAAAATTTGATGGCTCAAGGTACCATCGTTTTTTCATAATACGAGAAATATAAGTGCCGGGTGATAATGTTCGATGGCAACGATTTAAAAAGTGATACTCCGTTTATACTGAACGGACGCAAAATTCCCTTTCGAGACTAATAGCCCTTCTGAGTTAATGTTCCTTTGAGCTAATAATATAAATATTGTTGCTTGCGTACGAGTTCGTTTTGTATTGAATGCAGAAGTCGTTAAAAAGTTAACAAATATTTATTCTTTCCACAAGAAATAAATCAAAATGCTGAAATATTTCTTCAGAGATATTAGTACAATATCACAATATCTCAAACATTAATCAGAATTCACTTTAAAACAAATAAACTAATTCTATCTCACAGCGAATTCGCTACAATCACAGCATTCAATAAACAAACAGGTCACTTAAAACAACTACAACTGAGATGAGGTGTTTGTTTCAATTCGGCTTTTATAAGCTTTTTAATTATCACTAGAACAATCTCCATTTTTCTGGATGGCAACAGTAATTACGAGATATTTGTTTATTAAACATTAAATGCATGCGCTCTTTTTTTATTTTTCCGACGTAGCTTTCTCTTCAAAAATCGTCTGCGTTGCACGAGAAAATAAACAAATTTTAATTACAATTCTAAATAAATTGCCAAATAAATATAGTTGCTTCCATCAGTTTAAGTTTTAGCTTCATTTCAAGTTTGCTTTTATATGTAATCCTAGAGTTTATATTGAAAAATAACTTAGTTTTTCAAAAAGAAACAGATGAGTTCACCTTTCGCTTTCTTGCATTTACGCCAGGCTTGTATTATAATTCATTGTTTCTAAGAAATCTTTTAGATCAAAGCTGTTGAGGTTCATATCCAATTCAGTCTGAATTCCATTTTCACCTTGAAATAAAAAAAAATCAGAGTATCGAATTTGACGAAAAAAATGGATGATGGACTATTGCGAGTTATATTTCATTTTATTGAGCAAACTGTAGCGCGGCGATCTGCAGTAGTGGAGAAACTAAATGTCATCTTTGGACAGGAGATAAAGTCTGTTAAAAAAATTCCCATTCAACATCCTTAAAAATCATTAATACATCTCGTTGTCTATCATTGTCTATTGAAGCTACGCAAATCAAGGCCTTCACCTCATATAATTATCAACAACTGCCCTCATAGCATTTCTTGACATAATTAGAATCATGGGGTTAAATGTTTTTATGCCTGTTAATGTATTATTCAGTAAATTCTTAGCTACAGGCTAAGACATCAATTTGTTTGAGCTCATTTAAGCTATGGACTAAGTTTCCAAGGCTAAGAAATTTCTTGAAAATTTCTTGCATTGAATGCCGTGACTGTTACTATTCACAATATTTCAAAAAAATTCAGAATAATTATTTTTGAATTAGGACAAATAAGAACTGTGAAGTTATTTAATGTAAATGAAATCTGTTATTTCAATTAATGTCTCATTTTCATACGAGTAAGAAGAAAATGATACTTTGAAAGCAAAACTTGCTGTTCTTCTGTTAATATTTAGCGAAGTTGTGAACACGCAAAGATAAATTTCTTGTTTTTAAAAAGGCTACTAGATTAAGCAACAAATGACAGAATCTTTACGGATGTAGATATGACACCATGTTATTTAAATATAACTGGCCTATGTACCGGAAATCCAAAAATATTCATATGACTTTATTTATCGATATTGTTTTCCGAATCTTTATTAATTGTATTTGGAAACCAAACCGGAAGACGGCGTAAGAGTTTCCGCTTTAATTGCAAAAGTTAGTGAAATTGATTGAGACATTGTCCTCAGCCTTTAACTTAGTATGTGAAAATTTAAATACGTCAGTTTCAACATTTCTGGGAAGCTTATCAGTCTACGTAGCTTTAGAATTAAATTTCTCATACCGTTTTCCGTCCTACGGAAACTGAAACCAGGAAGTAATGCTGAAGGAAAGCCAGACTTCGAAGGATATTAAGAGGGTAATATAACAAGGTGTTTTCCATATTAGAAGAAAAATTTGAGTGCGGAAAGATAATACTGCTCATTTCTGTATATTACATTTCTTATAATCAATGTATTACAAATTGTGATTTTCAGTTGCATAACAATCATTTATAATTTTAGCTTTATTATATTTAAAATTTTCGGTCATCTGTAAAGATGCATACATAATTAATATTTGTATTAAGGGATATTGCTTATTTCGTTGTATGCTTTTTATATGTAATGCATTTTTAACTGAATTTTTTTTCCGTTGCTTGTTTCTTTTTCGATAAAATTGTTCTGCAGAGTAAAATTCTATGCAGTTTTCAAATTTAATGTTTGGTGTTCTCTTTAGGCATTTTTCTGGTACACTTAAAAGCCAGACGAAGGCTGGCCGCGCAGCAGTTAGTTTTAGGATAAAATAAAGACAAAATTTGAAGGAAAAGCCTTAATAAACGATGATAATTTAAATAAAATTATTAACAAATGTTATGCTTAAAAATAACAAAACGTATATAAAGTTTTATTTAAAAGAACCAGATTTAAAAAAAAAAATGTTCTGTCTTCCTTTGGTTTTCGTCAGCCTTTATCAGAAAATTAAGAGC
>KK117455.1:397066-413067 GCA_000611955.2 Stegodyphus mimosarum | reverse complement strand
TATGTAGTTAGCTTCTTTGGCAACTGTATCTATTGTTTTCTAGCGATAAACATACGCCCTTTGCCTGTGGTAGGTCAGCTGTTGATGCGAAGCAGAAGCCAGGTCGGTGAGTGCAAAATTGTTGTTGTTAATGCATTTAGTTACTAATAACATAGGTTGGTGTTTACAGTTAACTAATTTTTGGAGTTCACAGCTAACTAGGTTTGAGTTTTGGTTTAAATTTCATGTCGATTTATCTTCCCTCAAGGCTAGTGAAGAAATTATTCTGTTTTAGTCTGTAATTTTCTACAGCCTATAGAGTCCTTGCGTTATGGCCAACAAGCTGTAGAATAATAAAATAAGAACTTATAATTTATTTTTAACTTATAATTGTTCGCAGTATAATAATATAACAGAATGAGTATAAATTCGTATGAAACGGATAAAACATTCAACTCAGCTATCTTATATACGTACCACATGCATAATGCGATTTGCCTTAGCAAGATAAGGTTTATAAACTTTTCAGAAATCATAGATATGAAACAGAATGGCAAAAATATAAGACGATCTTGTATATTTAATAGCGTTTTCTGAGTAAAAAAGTAGGGTTGCATATAAAACAATAACTTCAATATATGAGATTTTTATAAAGTACTAAATTTTAAAATAATAACTAAGTGAATGCATTTCTTTTATTAATGAAAATAGAAGAAAGGAAAAAAAAAGTAATGAGACAGTTAAAATTTGGAGCCCTATTTAGCCTTAATATGTAAAAGAATGCAGAACTATGTTCTATTAAATGAAATTTCAGTTTATTTTGGGGTTTAATTCCCAAACGCCATATTTCCTCGAAAATAAGATCCTTTTTTGTTCTAAAATTTGGTAAATTCTTATAATATGACATTTTAATGAAATTGCAGAACAGAAGAAGGCGTTTAAATCATACTATGTAGAAAACATTATGTAAGTAATAAATAAACCTGGTAATTACCATGTGATAACAGAAGCATGAAATCCTAGGGACCTAATGAAGAATTAAATAACATATATTCACTTGAAAGCGATAGTAAAAGTGAAGTAAATATTTCCTATGTATTGATGATATATAGTTTCCTTTTAAGTAGCAAAAATATTACACGGAATTGGTAACATAAACACAGTAACAAAATTAGTAACGAATCAGCACCGAAATTATTTCTAAGATATTTTATTTTTTATTTATTTAAAGGAAATATATTGCCAGTTTTAAAGCATAAATAAATACATAAATAAATAAAAATAAACGTAAAACCTGCATAACTACTATTAACTTTAATAACCATATTTAGCTGAGCGATTTCAACGTACTTTTATTTAATATATTTGTTACTGGTGTGCCTGAGATAAGGAGATAATAATGCAACGTTAATTTTGCTCTCTGTACCTTAGTAAAATATTGCATTTAATTAGGCAGCGCTATCCTTTCGATCAGACTTATAAATGAGTTCTAATCACAAGCATGCTGTTATAAAATATTAGCGTACGTTTTTATTTCTTAAAATGTATTCTAAATGCAAGCGGATAAAGGAACGAAAAGATCATATTTTAGAGCAATAAAGGTTATTTTAGATTTCTTTTAAGTATGATTATTACTTATTTTACTAGCGGAAGAAGCTCAAAACTTAGCATTTAATTTTTAATTAGGTCTGAATTTACGATAATCTTTATCGAAAATTCATAGTCTGTATGGCAAGAATTCTTTAAATTGAATTGGAACGCTAAGTACACATCACTGAGTTTTATCATAGGCGTATGATAAGGGAAATTTCGTACGATAACGGACATTAAAAAGGATAGTCCATTCGGAATTTTGGTTGGAGGAGGCGGTTACAATGCTTAAATCTGACTTGTTAGACAGGAAGGAATTTGCTTCTTCTGAGATTGTTAGGCTCTTAATGAAGCAAAATGCTCAGAGCAGAGAGAGGTTACAATGAATGATTGTCAAGAAACCATATAAGACTAAAATGGTTAAATACATATTTAATGTAAGAGTTAGGAAATTAATAGAAAAGTTTTTTATTTAGATTTATTATATAGGATGTTAATTTTTTACTAATAAATGTGCTAATAATATTTATTGAACTTCATAAACCGTAAATTTATATGCGTCTTTTAGTATGCTAAAATAAAATATTTTCAGTTTCATGTATTATTTATATTCATTAGTTTATTCAAAAAATTTGACGAGAGAATGACATTCTGACATTCTTGTGAAAAAGATGATAGGGTTCAAATCCTAGATGTATTGATGCACACTTGTAATTATAAGATCTCTTCGGAGTGCGAGCACTTAAATTATTTCAAGCGCCAAAGCTTGATGAACGAAGGGTTACGGGATCCTCGGATTTTGTCTTCTACAGTACTCTCGGTTAGAAATGAGATGAAGTTAGAAGCCTTAATGACCAACAACTGGCCCACTTGTCGGCTTATTCATGGTTACCCATAAGACGAACTTTGGACTGAAAAATCTCATCCTTAACATGGCTTTAGGATTTTAATTAAGACCTATATAAACATAATATTACTGCATTACATCTGCTGAATGTAATCAAACTTTACAGTAAGGCCAATCACCAGCTGACGTGTAAAATCTTATCCTATTGTCTGGAATATAGTATTATTTTGAGGGTAGTCAGATGCAAGCTAGGCATTCAAATTGACCCTATTTCCAATAGCCTCCTTAAAATGTACTTTTGTGAATGCTATGCGTCTTACAAAACTCAGAATTAATTAAAAAAGTACATTAAGGTAATAATTAGCCCAAAGGAGCGTCAGCCCAAAAGTGCTATTAGTCTTAAAAGGGATTTTTCACTGAATCTCTCTTCAGATTGTTGCCACAATATCGGCCTGTATTATATATAAAAAAATTAAATAATTTGCATGAATGAATGTTTTTGCATTGTGAAAAAACAGCGGTACCTAGGGCCGTCGAATTTTGAATAACATAGCTCTCCACCATAATATGGACACCTGAAAGTCCGAATTTTGAAATTTGAATTTCTTTGTCTATTTCATATTTTCTAAAACTGTAAGGAATTTTTTAATAAAAATTCAACACACTGTATGGGAAAAAACAAAGCGACAAATGGCACACTGTATGGGAAAAAACATTTTTATCTCTAGCGTCTGTCTATCAGAAATTCTAAAGATATTTAAATATTTTATTGTGTATTTCAAATTTTGTAAAACGTTAACGAATATTTCATTAGCAAACTCAACGATTTCTAAGCGAGCAATGGCAACACTGTATGAAAAAAAAATTATCTACAGCTCGCGAGACAGTCTATTGCCAATTGTAAAGAGAGTTTGTTTTTAATATTTTAATCCAAAGGAACATTAGCTCAAATGTTCTAGAAACGTCTATGTGTATGTAGTGAAAACGAAACGACCCTTTAGACGTAATAATTCTTTCTGAATAACTTGTTTTATTCTTTAAGAGTGGTATAAATTATAAAATAGATATCCATCGGGGGTTACGATACATCACTCTTTAAATGATTCAACAGATTCCTAACTGCTCATGCTATCTTTTTATTCCCTATTTCTAGAGCTTGTAATGTATTACAAGTGAATGTTCAAGAGCAGCTTATGTACTTCATTTCTGTTTTTTAATGTTATTACGAGCGGCCATATAAATTTGAAACTCAGTGTACATACTCTGCCAGTGCATGTAGTACCACTCACGACGACTTACTTTTATAACGGCCAAAAACTAAGATTAAAAATCTTAAAATTAAAGTTTATTGCCATGTACACTGCGACAAAAAAGAGAGAAAGGGGGATTTCAGTTCTATATCTCCCGTTCTACTGAAGTGCGACTTAAAGATATGTATTGAACTTATTGCATTATTTTAATACATATATTTTGACCCACAATCGGAAATTTTTGAAATGACATGCACATTTTTTCCATATTTCGATTCTACGACTATAAAATTATGCCAAACTGCCAAGATTTGTAAAAGTCGCACGAGCAGTTTTAAAAAAATTAGCTCTCAAAATTTTAGCTCCTCAGTGTTAATTGAATTTGGTATATATTTGTTGATATCTCCTTTTTTATTAAACGTATTTGATTCCTTTCACGCTTCGAAATTGAGTTTCATTCCAAATAAAATTCGCCCATTTTTAGTCCAAAGGGGCTTTGTTCCTGAAGAACTATTGTTTTCGGTTTGCGATTTTGTGTTGGAAACATTAAAAGTCTGAATCTCTTTACAAACTGTTGCCACAAAATATTGCAGCCCTGTATTATATTTAAAGAAATTAAATAATGAAGAATCTGCATAAATGTATACATATTTCTCCAAACCGGATAAAACAACGGTACTTAGAACCATCCAATTTTGAATAACGTACGTTTCCACCCTAATATGCGCATCTGGAAGATCGAATTTGGAATTTATCTATTTCATATTTTGTAAAACTTTAACGAATTTTTGATGAACAAATTCAAACGATTTAAAAGCGAGCAATGGCGACACTCTACGGGGAGAAAACCATTTTTATCTAAAGCGCGCGGAACTATGTATCGGATATTCTAAAGATATACTCATTTAAAAATTATTTTGCGATTTTGCTGTTGAACTGAATTTTACGGTTAAGTGCGAAGAACATGATATTTAATAAATAAAGGTAACACGCAAAACGTTCAAAAACGCCCATTTGGACGTGATGTAAAATCTGAAACTTTTCAGTTTTTAAAAATATTTTTTATGACTTATTTTTAAAATTTTTTTTTTTAAATTATTTTTATAAATTTTTCGAAAAAAATTTTGTATACTTTGTATTTTGTTTGTAATTTTTGTTTGTACCTATAAAATGTTTCAAAAACAATTTTGTATACTTTGTATTTTGTTTGTAATTTTTGTTTCTACCTATAAAATTTTTAACGTCAACTTAAAGTAGATTTATTTTTACACCGGCAAAAAATTAGAGTTTCTTTATTCAAAACGTTCTAAGATACACATGAATTTATATATTGGCGCGTTTTGAAATTTGGCATATTTGTTACAAGCGATAATAACGCCAAATGTGTTTTACGCACTTTGTTAAAATTTATTTGAAAGTATGAACGATGACTTTTTTCCGCTCGTATACAATGAAAAAAAAATCTGATGTGTACACCGCAGGACTTCCTTGTACCGAATATTAAATTATACTCAATTTTCCTGCATTTCATTTAAACATATTGAATTAACAGTTAACGAATTTTGCATGAAATCTACTTCGTCGATAGCGCATAAACCACCATAGAATAAATGCAATCTTTAAAGTTCACTATATTTATTTGCCATAACCACACTTGGCCACACTTACCTCCTAACAACACTCTTTAAAAAAAAAAAAAAAAAAAAAAAAAGACGCACCACGACGGACCGAGAAGATAGAAATCAAACTGGACCCAAATTGATATGCACACAGGTTTCGACGGAAAATGCAAAATTTTTCGTTTTGGCTGCCAATGAATGAACGGTTGTCGCTACAGCGCATCTGGTCTGCGCAACTGGCAGGATATTTAAGAGGACAAATTACGATTCCAGGTCATAAATTCTTCACGAATTTCATTCCGTGTAATCTGGTAGATAGTAACTATACCTCGCATACATGTGCGCGAACGATATTCGCAAATGTCAGAATTTGAGAGGGGTCGTGTAGTTGGGCTCAAAGAACCCGGTTAGTCTTATCGGCGAATAGCTAGACTTTTGAGCAGGAGCGATGCCACTATTAGACGATGTAGGCAGGAATGGGTGAACCATGGTCGCACACAGCGTCAAGAAGGAAGCGGTAGGCCTAGAGAAGTGACAGAACGTGAAGACCGAGCAATGGTCAGAGCGGCACTCACAGCCCCAGATGTATCATTATCATCGATTATACGTGCAACTAGTGCTTCAGTGACTGCAAGGACCATTCATAGACGGCTCGTAGAAAGGAGGCTGAGGTCACGGTGCCCTTGCGCAGACCACCATTGACCTCTGTACAACGTAAAGCCCATTTGCAGTGGTGTCGGGCTTATTCGCACTGGACTGTCACTGACTGGAGTAGAATAGTCTTCAGTGATGAGTCCCGCTTTGAACGGAGCTCCGATGACCAGCGAAGGTGAGTCTGGAGACGCCCCGAACAGCGATGTGATACCAACCTGACTGTCTTCCGGCAGACAGGCCGACAACCAGGAGTGATGGTCTGGGGTGCCATTTCATTTCTAAGTAGGACCCCTTTGGTTGTTATCCATGGCAACGTTACAGCACAGCGGTATATCGGCGAAGTTCTAAGGCCTGTTGTGTTGCCCTTCATGTCACGCCACCTTGGGCTTACATTTCAGCAAGATAATGCCCAGCAAGATAATGCCCGCCCCCACACTGCACGTCTTTCTGCTGCTTGCCTTAGTGTTTGCCGAACAATACCTTGTCCAACAAGGTCACCGGATCTCTCTCTTATTGAGCACATTTGGAGCATTATGTGCAAGACCCTCCAACCAGCTCGAGATGCTGACGATCTAAGGCGCCTGGTGGACAGAATTTGGCATGATATCCCTCAGGAAGACATCCGCAACCTCTACCAATCGATGCCAAGCCGTATAACTGCTTGCATAACGGCCGGAGGTGGACAAACGCGTTACTGACATTTTCACTTTGTAAAGCTCTATGACAATAAATCATCCAATTTTTCTCAAACTGTAAACATTTGGTTTTCTGTCCATGTACATCACTTCTACCGATTTTAGTCCAATTCGGATAACTCCTTCTTGGTGCGTCGTTTTTTTTTTTTTTTTTGTCTAAGAGTGTATTTGGCGCTTAGTTCACTTAACAGCGTTACATCTCATCCATTTTAGAAGTCAGAGTGAACAAAAATTATAGCATCTGAAGAATTACCACAAGTTCTATTCAAATACTATAATGGATCTAAAACGATGTATAAAAGAAATTAAACAAATAAACAAGAAACAGTTTTTTGCAGATGATTCGACGCCGCTTACCTAATGCGCATGCGCTACTAATTCAGTTTTCAATTCGCGGTAAGGCAAAAATAGATAAAAATTCAAAATATTTTCATGAAAAATTGAATGATATAGCAAAACATAAACCACCAAGCACAGCTAAAAGAATTTTTGCAAGTACAATTACAATTTGAACGCAAAAACCAGCCAATAATTTGAATGGTAATTCCAATTAAGCATAATTTAATTCGCGATAGTAAAAGGTTAGGTTATTCAATTATGGCAAAGCACACGAAGGCTATCTGCCTAAAGGGAGGGATGCCTTCGTGGAGGACTTTCTAAGGGAAACTAGCTCGTATACACGTTACACATGGGGAAAACCACGAAAACGCCCATGCAGCCAGTCCGTTCGCGGGATTCGAACCTCGGACCGAACTACCAGTGTTCAGAGTATTTACCGCTCGGCAGCTGGTGGGCCCGCGATAATAAAAGAAGACGCTACGTTGTTATTGCGAAGCTTAGTTTCTGTAGATTGGCAACAAATCCACTATTCTGCTAATCTTCAAATGCAAACAAATATGGATGCGATCATAAGCAAAAATTAGGCTTAGCCGCACAGAAAAAACTTTTTAATTGTTGATAATTCCGCAATTACTGCACGCAGAATAACTAAGCATAAAAAAATTAACCGAAAGATAAGAACAACATAATTCAATCATTTTTAAAGCAAAAAATACACAATTAACAATTTTATAAGACTAAAGAAACGGAGCTCACTGAGCCGAGTAACAAAGTGATATATATATACATATATTTATACGCTTTTGGTCTGGCCGATTGCAGCCAAAATGCGAGGTGCACATCTACATGTTTTAGCAGTCCTATATACAAAATTTCAACGTCTTTACATACAAATGTCGTATAACGTCCCTATATACAACGTCCTGTATACAAATTTCAACGTCTGAGGCTACTCGCTTTTGAGTTATGCGAGATACATACATACGTACGTACGCACGCACAGACGCCACGAAAAAATATCTTCAGAATCCATTTTAAATCAGTTTCATAATTATGTGGGGGAAAAGAGTCTTTTATTCTGTCCTTATGCACTGATGTCACTCAAAAACATAGTTAAATCACATTCGATAGGGGTCAAAATAGATATTTTTGTTGAAATGTGGTACCCGAAATTTTTCGCGATTACAATACTTCGTTTTTTCTTCGTACAAAGAAGTAAAAAGGAGAGGAAAATAGGTTGATGTAAATTAAGAATTATCCTGGGTGGAAAGTGAAAAAAATGCTCGAGGATAAATTTTTGAATTTCTCCATTAATTTAGCACATTTTACAAAATTTAACATTTAAGCATAATTTGAGTCGTAGAATCGAAATATGGAAAAAAAATGGCATGTCATTTCAGAAAACGTCCGATTTTGTGTCAAAATAGGTGAGTTAGAACAATGCTATATATAAATCTAATACATATCCTAAGCTGTGCTTTCGAGAAATGAAAAACGCAAGTTGAATTTCGTTAACGAGTAGAACGGGAGATGTCTTTTTTTTGGCAGTGAACGTTTCATTTCTGTACACGCAAAGCTACGTGAACCGCAAAGCACGTGGTCGCTCAGGAAGATGTGTTATGTAACATCCTGCCGATGTTGTTTATTTTTCATTATTTGCAAGTTAAACTGTAGGATACTCTGAAGACGTTTACAAGATGCGAAATGCTGTTACTTTGCGTCTGTAGAATTCAATAATCACTCGAGGTACGTAACTAATAGATTTCGTATATCTTTATGCAACCTGAATTTACGTAAATCGAACTAGTAAAGTGTGTAAGTGTACTTAATAAGAAATTGTTTATTTTCATCAATCATCGTGTTTGTATACGATTTGGCCAGTATTATTTTACAAATAAAATATCATACAACAGTAATCAGTCGGAAAAATATAAAAAAAGAAGTAGAAACATCACTTTCGAATTAAAAAAAAATTTTTTGTGACAATTAATCTGGCTCTAGCAGCAGAAGAATCGTCAATGCACGTGCATGGTTGTGAAGAGAAATATTTTTTGGCAACTCTTTATTCTGAAGGCTGAGGTTAATCGGGTCGTCGTAATTAAGGTTTATCTTGACGATGTTGTGAGAAGCATCTCACAAACATTTCAAGAACAGATTGTGTGGATTTTTGTCATCGTAGATAGCATTTTAGCTACACTTATTAGAATGGATATTCCTGTTTACAGTCTAGAAACTCTCAATGTTCGCTTGCATTGATTGCAGTTTTGCAGCGCCAGGTCTGCGAGGTTAAAATCCTCGGCTATTATTTCCTTTATTTTAAATAAAGGTTGATAAATAATTGACTAAACTGACCTCGTGATTTTTGTAGGAATGTAAGATCTAAGGGTCGGTTAAAGGAAGAATTCTTTACGGAGTACTGATTTCTAGTCAGAAAGATTCAGCAGTTGTTCACTGTACCAGTTTCTGAATGCAGCTTATGCACAGACACTTTCAGTGCTTTGTGGCTCTGAATGACGTGTTTTTCGTGATGAATAATTTTTAATGAGAATCTTCTAACTTATCAAATTCTAGAACTCTATCACAAGAATAGATATGTACAAAAACCTAATAATATCAACCAAAATTGTAGAATGTAACCTCAAACACTGCCCCTAACCGCAGCAGAGTAAAAATACAAACAGTAATACATAATTTTGATTCACGTATTTTTAAATCTTACATGTATATGCATACAAAATTTTTTCGAAATGTTATTAAGTTTATATGTCCTTAAGCAAATTTTCTGTTAAACAAAAAACCTCATTAATAGAAAAATCAAATATATCACAAGAATAACCGATTTACGTCAGAATCGACTGCGACAAAACTGCTGGAACGCCACTCGTCATAATTCGAGGACAGTTGCATAAGTGTAGCTCCCCTTTTTGTCCCTTTAAATTTCGCAAATCTGAAGTAAACATCTTTTAGTTAAATTATCCGCAAAACAGAAAGCAGAAATCGAGGAGAATGTTTAGAATGTTTAAAAAGATTTACGAATACCGATTACCAGAGGTTTCCCATGGTGAAATTTAGCAAAATGCACCATAAATATTTGATAATAATAAGTTGATTTATTTATTTTATAAAGTTTAATCTCATTTATTCAGGAAATCAATAAATCATTTGGTTATTTGATGGTAATAAGATGATTTACTTATTTTATAAAGCTTAAACTCTTTTCTTCTAGGAAAGGTAGGCATTATCCAAAAGGGAAACTTAAATAAGTAGATTTCATTGAATGAATATATTGATAAGTAGTGAGTGTTTTCGAAATTGCAAATAAAATTTATAACGTAAGATTTTCGTAATCATATCTTGTTTTACACATACAATATTTTCTTACATTAGAATTCTCTTCTCTTTCACTCCATCAAATAATGAAATAGAAGATTCTGCAATTTTATTTATTTTCAATTAATTCTTACGTTTATGAACGTAGTTGCGTTAATAAACCGATTTATTGGTTTCTTGTTCAGTGTATTTTCTTGCCAGGGTCCAAGAGCCTTCCACAGCAAATACATTATGTAAAGCAATAATTTATAACCGTTGACCATGATGAGAATTTGGCCAAAGTGCACCACAGGGACCGATTAATTTTACACCTCCTAGCACGAAGTCTCCCATCTCTGTTTCCTATCATCAAGCCTCTTGAAAGTCTTTCAGCTATCTATTTTAAATGCTTATATACCGCTTAAATACTACACAGTTACAAATAACTAAACCTTGTCTGAGATTCAAACACGATCCCAAAGGTACGATAGCCAGCAGCGCCGACCACTTGATTGGTAAATCAAAGTGGCTCGCACATGTGTATAAAAGGTCGATTATTGAACCTTGAACGTAATTTTTACAAATCAAGGCAAAAAAGCAAGGTTTATAGAGTATGATTTTAATTTTCTTCAAAATAAAATCAGCATTTCCTTAAAATCCAGGTTTTAAATGACTTTTCTATTTCACATGAGCCATTTGTGCTGTCGCAGCATGTCATATTCTGTTTTTTTAAACTTGTTTTATATTAAGCAAATTGCAAGTTTCTGTTACATTTTTACTTCCCTGTACGAAGTAAAAAGGAAGTATTGTAATTGCGAAACATTTCCGGTATCATATTTCAACGGAAATATGCATTTTGACCGCTATCGAACGCAATTGAACAATGTTTTTGCACGACATCCGTATGTAAGGTCGGAATACAGCATTCTTTCCCCCCTAAGAATTATAAAACTGATTTAAACTCGATTTTGAAGACATTTGTTTCGTGGCGTTCGTACGTATGTATGCATGTATCTCGCATAACTTAAAAACGAGTAGCCTCAGGACGTTGACATTTTGTACATAGGACTGCTACAACATGTAGATTGGTTGTAATTCAACAACTCCTATTTTGGTTTCAATCGGCCGCCCCAAAAGCATATAAATATATATATCCACTCCACCACAATATATGTATCCACTCTGTTACTCGGCTCAGTGAGCTCAGATTTTTTATTCTTATATGTGGTAAATTGTGCATTTTTGCTATAAAATGATTGAATTATTCTGTTCTTATCTTCCGGTTAAGGATTTTATGCCTTTAATAAATCTACGTGCAAGAATTAAAGATTATCAACAATTTAAAATTTGTTTAAGTGCGGCTAAGCCTAATCATTTCTCCCATGGAAGCCATGTTTGTTCACATTTGAAACTTAGGAGAATAGTGGATTTGTTGCCAATCTAGAGAAATTAAGCTTCTTAACAACAAAGATAACGCCTTCTTTTATTACTGCGAATTAAATCATACTTAATCCATTCAAGAACTTATTCTATGAAATAAGTGTTTAAGATTTACTCTGTAATTTTTAATATATATATTTTGAATTTGTTATGTATTTTTGCCTTGTCGCGAATGAGAACAGGATAATTGAATGAGAAATACTGAATCGTCTGGGAAAAAGTGTTTTTGTTTGTTTGTTTAATTTGTAGAGACATTAGGTAATTTTTGAAACAAGAGAAGAGACAAATGAGCAATGCCTTCGTCGGAAATCGAACCACAGACCTCTCGAATACGCGCTCAGCTTGCTGACCATTACACCACGAAGGCATGCTAAGAGGGCTAGAGAAATACCTTATAAATTTCTTTTATACATCATTTTAGATTTATTATATTATTTGAATAGGACATGTGGCAACGATTAGGTAATTCATCAGAGGGTATACATAATTTTTGTGCATTCTGAGTTATAAAACGAGTGAGATGTAACGCTGTTAATTGAACCTAACTCCAGTGTCGTTATTGTAAACAAATATCATGAATTTTAAAGAGTGCATTTATTCTATTGTGGTTTATGCGCTATCGACGAAGGAGATTTAATGCAATCGAATAAGTTCAAATGAAAAGCAAAATACGTATAATTTAATATTCTGTACAAGGAAGTGATGTGGTGTACGCATTAGAATTTTACTTACAAGAAGACATAGATTTTGGTTAAGGTATGGTATTTGAACAAGATAATTATTTTCATTATGAAACGAATTCAGCATATTAAGCGGATATATTATATATATAAAGCCCTGCTACATGTAAAACATTTCCTTGCCTCGCAAAATTGTTTACAAAGTGTCGAGTTTTCTTGCGCATTTATGAAAGTGTCTTATATTTGGATTATACGTAAAAGAAGAAAACTTTAAAATTTAATATAAAATAATTTTGCTTATAATGGCAAAGATATCAAGAAATATTTAACAGCTTTGAACCTGTTGATTCTCATACATTACGTGAAAGAATGTCTTTTCTTTTTTTATTAAGATTGCAACATATTAATCGCAACCAAGGGCATTAAAGTTGTATCTACGTTTAGTCATAATTACTTATAATTCAATATATGTCAAAGGTCAAACATCGTATTTCATTAAACAAGTTTAAATTGTCGAGTATAACAAAGTTCAATATTGACTTATCTCGCTTCATCTCTTTTAATTTTATTTGCGTTAATTGTTTTATTTTTTTTTCAGCATCCTATGGCCGTTGCCCTTACATACGAAACAGGCTCAAGAACGGAAGAGTAAAAATCCGTTCCAGAGGCCGGATAGCAAAGTTTCTCTGTGATCCCGGATATGAACTTGCGGGAAAGAGATTCGCCACATGCGTCAGGGGGCAATGGAACAATCCAATACCTGTCTGCGTCTGTAAGTTGCATTATTTCTGTTTCTCCTTGAGCTGATTGCTGTTGCTTGATGCTTTAACTCAGGAAGCTATATCTATGATGCAAGATAGTAAGGAAATAGAATGCCGCAATAATAAATGCAAAGCCCATATTAACGCAATATGCAGCATTTCTTAATTTGCCTTTTCTGCTGCGCTTTTTAAAAATAAATTTATTCATATAAACTCTTATAATAAAAGTGATTCTTAAGAAAATTATATTTGAAAAAAAGTGAAAGACCTCGAAATTTTGAATGAAGTTGGACTGCTTGAGTAAAACTAAAATGGAACATAAATGAGCAGTAATATCATCGAACAAAAGCAGTATGAAAAAGGTTCAATGAGGAGGGAACCACATTTGCAAGAAAATTTTCGATGCATACAGCATCCAAATCTTTTGCAGAAAACATATCCGCAAAATCTACTATGGAGCAAAAATACAAATGTTATCGAGATAGCGCATTCCAGTAGTAATATAACAAAATGAATGCCGTCTAAAAACACTAAGATAGCTCATTATGGTTTTCTTTTTAATTCGTTAGATAGAGGAAAATTCTTATCTTTCGTAAGCATTTGTAGTGTATTATAGCTTATTAACATTACATAGAGAAATATGATATTGTCTTTTTTCCAAAAGGATAATGCATACCTTCTAAATTGCCAAATCATTACTCTAATTCAGGAAAAATTTCGAAATAATCGGAACAAACAAAGTCATTTTTCTGACTGCGAATTTCTACTTTAATAGTCTCATTAAAGGAAAATGCCTCCACTCGATGCTCTAAGAGCTTTCATTAGGTTATAATAAGAAAAAATGACTGATAGAAACAGAATTATATCTTATGCATTGTAATTCTTTTATTATTACTCGAATTCTTATCGAAACATACTTTTGATGAATGTGGAGTATATTGCACGTGTAAGAAACATTGTTTGATAATTCTGGATAAGAATCTTTTGTTTTAGATCTGACACTAAGTAACATTTACCTTCAGCAAGCTTCTGCATAAGTGAGGATTTCAATTTTGAAATATTAGATTTTTTTAAGAAACTTTAATTATATGTAAATAAAATACAAGTACTTAAGTTCCCCTTTAGCAGAAATTTATTACCAGTTGGTTAGTATTGACTATAATATTGTACTTGTTAGGCCAACCGGTAGTCGGTAAAGCTGAGCTGTAAAGTCGCTGAGTACTGGTAATTCGTTCCGAGGTTCGATTGAATGGGCTGGCTGCAAGGGCGTTTTCGTGGTTTTCCCCATGTGTAACTTTCTTGCAGAGGCTGTTCACGCACTTTTTAGGCGTTGTTCATTGTAATTACGGAAATATTTTACCTAAACTTTCTGTTTTAAAAGTTCTATTTGATAACCCCTATTTTTCACTATCTGTATTCATTGCAATGTTTAAGAAAATAAAGCCTTTTGTAGTATCGGAACAGGTATTTTATTCCACTGCTCTCGAACAGCTTTCCAAAGTCTAAGGAGATCGTAATTTGATGTTTGAACAACCCGCTTTTTAAAACTTCAAAAGAGCAAAAATGCATTGGTGATAGATCAAGGTATTTAGTATGGATATAAGTGAAGGGTATGGCCTTAATACTCGTTTCTTGTTCCATTTCTTTCAGAAAATTAACAGCAGAATTTGATGCATCACTGTTTGCTTTGTCTTGATGCTGCTCATTCTAAGTTCTACTAGTTGATCCCATTATTTGTAAAGAGAAGGTTTTTCATATTTGAAAATTGGGTAGAAAATATGTTTTTGATAATATGCAGAGTTAATCTTAACATTTCTCTCAACTTTCTTTTTTTTTAATTTGCCGTTATATGGAAAACCAGCAACAGTCATAAATCCCTTAGAAAAACTTTCTTTGGATTCCTTGAACCATGTTTTAAGATTTTTGTCTCCTCTTTGATGATAATAATGGATCTTCTTTTATTGCAGTCATTTACGTACGTCCAAGATACTTCTTTTGTGACAACCTTTTTCCATTTTTGTCCGGATAAATATTCTCATAAAGAATTCTGCAGTGCTTTCTGCTTTCGAAGATATGTCTTGTAGGAAGACGATGCTCATTATATTTTTTAGCACTTTTAAGATTTTAATGTGCATTAATCACCTTATTTACAGTTGACACTGAGAATTTTAATGATTTTGCAATTTTCCTTTGACTTCAGATTTTCTTTTAACATTAAAGATCTTATTTTTGCAACATTCCGTTTTTTACTTGGATATGTATTTGGAACAATTTTCTCACTTCAAGTTGAATTTTGAAGTTTTCTTTTCCTCTGTTGTTGACAACATTACTTTTAACTTTTGATATCGAAAAACTCCGGCTTTCATAACGTTTTTAATAACTAGATACGAATAATTTTCTTTGGAAAGAACACAAACATAGCCTTCCATGCACTTCCTCTTTAAAAGTGACATTTTGCATGAAAAAAAAAACTGTCAAGTAGCAGACGATAATTTATACCAAAAATACAGCTACTCCAGAGGGTTTTCTAAAGCAATATCATCTAAAAATGTGAGAACAGCTTCTGTACTATCCAGTTTCCCTTAGATAGTCCTCCACGAAGGTATCCCTCTCCTTAGGCAGATAACCCTCGAGTGCTTTGCCGTAATCAAATAAACCAAACCAATAGTACTAGTTATTGGTTATAGACTATATTTAGGGTGCTTAAAAACTATCTGTCAAAAAGGAAAAACAAGTACAGGACACTCAAATCAACAGATTTTATAATAACAAGTTTATGCAAAAACGGCGTGTTGAGGTGGTTTAGGATGCTGTTGAGAGATAGGTGAAGCATTCTGC
>KK117455.1:306279-397048 GCA_000611955.2 Stegodyphus mimosarum | reverse complement strand
CCGTCACAATCTCGAGCGATATCTATTGCTACACGAGCGCAGAACTCCCCGAAATGTATTTTATTTATGGGGCCCAGAGAAAAACGACCAGCTGGCCAAAGGAGGTACTCGGGTATAGTTTTCTGTACCTCTTTTCGAGTACTTCCTCATAAAAGTATTCTTATTTTGAGGAATTTTTCTTTTTCATGTTGAAGGGTTTCCCTTACTTTGCATAACAAATTTATTTTACGTTTGATACCTTTCCTGAACCTCTCAACTTCCCCTTGTATTTTCTCACCAGGATGTAAATTTAAAGTTAAGTGGGTATTTGAACGGGTAAAACTCTGAGTTTATTCAGAGCGTGTTTTCGCTAGCCATCGCACGTTTCGTTGCTATCTCGCTATTACGCCAGTCATCGCGCCTGTTAGGTTTTTGAGAGTCAACCTGTTAGGTGTAAATTAATGTGCTAATCCAGCACTATTCTATTTAGATTCGACTTGAATTATATTCTACATTTAAGTTTCCCACCACAAGTTGACGGTGTTTTGTAACGCACGAAGATCGTGCCTTTCTGTTAAACTTTGAATTAATAAAGGACTCTTCACCCTCTTTCTGTGCTGGTATTTATTCCCGCCTGTGCGAGAATTCGCCAGCTTCATTGTAGGATCTAGGATTTGTGTATGTGGAATAGCAGAGACAGATCTTACAGTGTTACTTTCGTTTTTTTGTATTATAATAACTATGGCTAGAGTATGAAATTTTTTAATCTCTTGAATATTCCCGACATCACAAAATGAGCCAAATTCCTTCCAGTGAACCAATATACAGTGAATGCACCGACTTGGAAATGTCTTAAGATATTCAAAATCTGGCTGAAAGTTTTTGATTTTGACGTAGAGAATTTCTGCACTAACATTCACGACATAGCGACAACAGCTAAAGAGGGCAAATATGTTTTGCCTATACACTTTCAAAAAGAATTTTTGGACAATTTAAATAAATTAGATGTTTACGTTACTGGAGGAATGTTGTCATTTGCCATGATGAAAAATTACAGCATAATTATTCCAGCTTTAAATAATAATTACAGCGTTAAATATTTATTATATGTACTCAATACGAAAAGAAGCTGTTTCTGCTCAGCAGACCTTGCTTCACGATTTAATCTTTGTTCGTTTTTGTCACAATTTAATACTGAAATCAAATTATATTTTGATGCCATTAAAACTCTAACTTTTAAAGTTTAATAAACTATATGTAATGCGAAAAACTCGCTTCCTATATATCTAAAAGATTTATCTAAGAATAAATCTGTATAAGAAAAACTGCAAAAAACTTAACTGTGAGGAAAGTGGAATAAAAATTCATCACCCTAAACCAATTACGAAAGGAGGATTAGCAGTTGTATGTTAAAACAAACAAGATGTAGAACCAATTAAAGAAATAATATCTATTTCAAATTCTTTTAATAAGAGTTTTAATCTTAAACTTCCTAACCTACGGTGTCCTAAACTACGGTTCATAGTGTATCTAATAGTATTTGACCTGAGGGATTAACTAAGGGCATTTCGTTACAATTAGACACTCCAACTTCGGAAATTAAGTTCTTACAACTGTCAGAAAAGTATAATGATTGTATTAAATGGGTATTAGAACGTTTTTAAATGCATTCAAAAATACATAACTGCACTTTTCGCAGTAAATGAATGGAGAACACTGTGTTCGATGTTTTCGTTGCCAAGAATTAGAACATTCTAAACAAAATTGTACTTATAAGCAATAGTGTTCGTATTGTTCAGAAAATCATTCGGCACATATAACAAACTTCATATATATAAATTGCACCATAACGAATAGTGAAATTTTTTGATAATTTTGAATGGTACAAACCATACCGTTTCCTTCTCCCCACTTACTCGTCCTTATGTCCAGAAGTTCAAAGAATAAAAAAATCGAACCTTATATGAAGAACAGTAATACAATTTAAACAGGTCCTTTTTTTGTAGAGACTAATCAGTCTTATTGTTGTATTCTAGAAAATATAGTATATGGTACAATAAAAATGAAATGTATTTCTAGAAAGCGAGACATCCGTGGAATTCAATTATGCTAAATTTGCATAAAGTTAGAGCTGCTTCTGCTCAACTATTTCGATATGCTACTAAGCGTAATATTGATTTACTTTTTAATAAGAAGAAGTAAGTTAAATCAAAGTCAAACTTTTTTTGTATTTAACAGTACATAAAAATGATATCAACACTTCTAAGAAAATCCATCTTTGGATCAATAAAAATAAGGCAAGTATATCTCCAGAATACTCACGCAGCAAAGTCGAATCTAGTACAATTAATAACAGAAAGCAACACTGATTTCAGTTTACTCCGAGAACATTACTGTATTAAAGGAAAAATAAGTACAATCCCAAATGCAAAGAACTGCCTTCAGTAGCCATCAAATGAAAATTCTAATATTAGAGCTGCAATAAAATGTAAAAGTAAAATTTCGACTCCCATCATCATATTGTCCAAGAAAAATATTTTACCCATAGCATTAAATAATGAGAAAGAATAATGAATTATAACATTATTTTACTATCTTTGTTAAGAGATATTGGTAGAAATATAGAAAAACTAAATATAATTCTACAAAAATTCAAGAATACTCATCATCATATTAGAGGTAACTTCAATGCTCTAATGCAATTTGGAGGTAACAAACTGTTGTTGAGGGAACACTTTGGAAGACTTCATCTTCTTGAACAATCTGTCCATTCATAATAATGCAATGGCCCATCCAACTTGTGAAATCACCCTTTCTTTATTAACACTTTCAAATGTCATAAATAATTGGATAATTCATGATTCTCAATCTGTTTTAAACTACAAGCTAATTTCATACTTCCTAAATTATAATAAGGAAGCAACATCCCCCATGCGCTTTGATATCACCGTTAATCAAAACAAAATCTTCAAATTATTCATAAAGAAATAGTTTCCACTTCTAACAAAAATGAGATAAATAAGAAAACAGAAAAATTAGTAAGCGGAATCCAGCATCATAGAAGAAAACTCTTAGAATAAATGAACCTAATAAAAAGCTTAGTATGAGTTAGTGAACACGAGAATCAACAACAGAGTGGAGAAGAAAGATGAAGAAATCCTATTCCTAACAGGTAAGAATAGAAACTATATTAATTATTCGAATCAAAAAGCACTTTACAAGAGAAAAATCTTAGCAGCGAAGAATAAATGCAGGTCAAAATTCTGCAAAGAAAATAAAGATACATACGGTAACTATTATAAAATTTTTGTATACAAAACATTTAAATAAAAGAAACTAAGACTGCCTTCAGCTGTACAACGTCTAGTCCTTAGTAACAATGATGCTATAATATTATCTATACAACAAATAATAAAACACGTATTCATCGCAGATGACCTTTCTCAAAACTCATCAGAATAAAATGTTATTAGAAATATTAAAGACAGCCCGAAATCTCCCAAAGCTATTCCATTTACAATGTAAGAAAATGCAGAATTTATCGAGCTACTATCCAAAAACAAAGCTCCAGGTCCTAATGTCATTATTATTAAAATTACTAACAATTCAAACAATAAAATCTTCACCTATTTATGTAACAAATATCTGCAGCTGAGCACTTTTCCTAACAGCTTCAAAACAGAACAAGTCATTTAATTCAGTGAGCAAGATTTAGAAAACCGAAATTCATAATCTGCTGATAAAACCTACTCCCGACTATAGGAAGAGTCCTGGAAAGGAAACCATTAAGGGCTGCCTGCGTCATCAGTAACATCATTATGATTTTACACCTAAGAAAACAACTATGACTTCGATAAGCTTTGCAATAAGCCAATAAGCTTTGCAATAAGCCAAATTCAATGCAATAAAGCAAAACAAAAAGTTCATTCTGCTTTAATATTTAATATGCTTAGATTTAAGAAAAACCTTAGACTTTCTGTGGTGCCCATCAGTCACAGAAGAAGAAGAAGTCATACATAAGACTTCCTATCAAAACTACTCTTAGAAGACTTCCTATCAAATAGCATATTTCTTTACAGCAGCCGTAAGACGGGGTATCATCTGGAGAGAGGCTGTCCGCAGGGCTCGTGCTTTATCGCTGGAACTTAACATTTAATTCCATACCATCATTTAATTGGCTTCAACACTGTAAAGGAACTTCCTCCGCAGATGATGCAGCTTTCATCATAGTAGGAAAAACTGGAGAACATTTTAAATGAAATATAAATGAAACTATCAGCATATTCAACTTACTATATACCAGATTAAAACTAACAATAAACCAAAAAAAAATCTAAATTACCTTTACGAAACCATCTCCAAACATCCCAAAACTTTCAAAATTTACCTGTCAGAAGGTCAGAAAATCAAAACTGTAGACAACGTTAAGTTCCATGGATTAATAATCGATAAGAAGCTCAACTGAATTGAACATTGTAAATTCTTAAGATCACAAAATTAAAACATTTCCAACAATAAAGTAAGAATTCAGAACATCATTTGAGGCTTTAATCTGTATATTCAAAAAAGCCTACTCAGCTCAGTAATACAAGTCGAAAGAGTAGTACTCCCTTGGGTAGAAGAATGGGAGCGCCCAATTCTCCTTCGAATAACAAGGTGCTACAGAATTGCCTCCAATCCAGCAATCTGTGACGTTAATACCCTTCTTGCACATCACAACGCAGATGTAATATAAAATTTGAATCCCCATTTAACCCTGATCGAAGACATCCAGCAATAGATACAAAAATCTGCTGTACAATCCATGACACAAGGAATAAGAATTTAATCAAGTATTTAAGAATAATTACAAGTATTTAAGAATTACATAATATATATATATATATATTTTAAAGAATTACTTAATAACAATAAATACAATATAATACTTGCATTTATACACATGGTTCCGAAACAGAAGCAGGTGAAGAATGCGTTCGTGATATTCTAAAATCTTCTCAAACTAAATAATTCTAAAAGGGGACTTGCAGAATGAAAATAGCATATTTCAAGCTGAACTCTCCTCATTCAAGGTGGCCCTGTAATACTGAATATACTGAACTGAGAATAATATAAAAATATTAGAATAGACATACACTGTCTGTCTGCAGTACTAGCACTCAAAATAAAAAACCTAATAACAACAAAATTTTAATATAATATCATCTCGTCCCGATATTCGACTGAAAATATCTTGGGTAAAATGGTATCTTGGGTATTCTTTGTAATGTAAGAATATCAGGCAATGAAGATGCAGTAAAATCAGCAGCAATTTGTGATGAAGCAAAAATATCAGATCTGTCTTAGCCGAAATCTTTACTCAGTTAGAAACGTAAATAACTATAAAAATAACTTTGGAAAGAAGAATGGCAAAGCAGAAAAAAACATCTGTTTCATTTCCTCTCTCAAATCTACAGAAAGATTAGAAAGTAATATTAAAATTAATGAAATTATATTAACCACTTTATAAACTAGTATCCTCTCTCAAATCTACAGAAAGAGCTTATATTCACCATATTATAAACTACACAGTCCAGTCACATTAATGTGACCATCTGTCAAAAGCCAGAATAACCACCTTTCGCAGAGCGGACTGCTGCGAGACGTGCAGGAAGAGAGTCACATAGGTCCCTGAAGGTGTTCTCTGGGATGTTGAGCCATGCCGACTCTAATGCCGTGGCCAGCTGCGCTAGATTTCGCGGTTGAGGATCCATGGCGCGAACAACTCGATCGAGATGGTCCCACAGATGCTCGATTGGGTTTAAGTCAGGTGAGTTTGCTGGCCAGGGGAGGACGGTAAACTCATCCTGGTGCTCTTCGAACCACGCACGTACACTGGCAGCTGTATGGCACCTCGCATTGTCCTGCTGGAAGATGCCATCATCCTGAGGAAAAACAATGCGCATGTAGGGGTGAACATGGTCCGCAAGGACAGATGCGTACTTGTATTGATCCATTGTGCCTTCCACAATGATCAGTGAACCTAGAGAATGCCAGGAAAACATTCCCCAGACCATAATGCTCCCGCCTCCAGCTTGGACCGTTCCGGCAATGGTTGCAGGGTGGTTCCTTTCAGAGGTTTCACGCCTTATACGCCAACGTCCATCTGTCCGATGGAGCATAAAACGCGATTCATCCGAAAACGCAACCTGTCGCCACTCAGTGGACGTCCAGCTGCTGTACTGGCGTGCAAATTCTAGCCTTCGCCGTCGATGAACAGCAGTCAGCATAGGTGCACGAACCAGGCGTCTGCTTCGGAGGCCCAGACGCAGCAATGTTCGCTGAATAGTACTTTGGGAGACACTTTTGGTAGCCCCTTGGTTCATTTTGGTGGTCAGTTGCTCAACGGTAGCCCGTCTATCTGCCCGAACGCATCTCCGCAACCGTCGTTCGCCTCTGTCATCTATGGCCCGTGGTGCACCACATTTGCCACGTCGCTGATTTTGGACAGTCCCATTTTGCCATGCACGGTACACTTTTACCACGGCGGCACGCGAACAGTTCACAAACTCAGCCGTTTCGGAAATGCTTCCACCCTTGGCCCGAAAGCCAATGATCATGCCCTTTTGGAAGTCGGATAAATCGCTTCGTTTCTGCATTACGCCAACGATTGAAATGTTTTCCGAAGCCCTCACACACCCTTTATATACGCTCAACTGCACTGTGCTGCCACCTGCCTTCTGTGATTGGTTATTTAACTCTGACATGGAAAGTACGTGGTGGTCACATTAATGTGACTGGACTGTGTAGTATGCCCACGGCTCCTTTCCCATATACGTCCAGGGAAGAAATGTTATATCATCAGAGACGAGGGTATATGGGGAAAGAGGTGCTTCAAATCTCTTCCTCATCAATTACTCTGTATAAGTAAATATCGTATAAAACTCCCAGACACCAATATCTGTGAATATATACACAATGCAATAAAAGCAAAACAATTAAGAAACAATAGAGGCGAATATCAAATGCCTGTCAAGCAAAGAAGAGAAAATATATTCCCCGAACTAAACAAGCAATCATTATCATGCACTCGCCAGAAAAGTCTACAGACTAATAATTTTCCTTTGCTAAACAATGCGTGATATGATAACCATTTCAAATGTTGCACAAAAGGACTTTATATAAAGAAACTTTGCGTAAAGGAACGTTGCCTAGAGTAGCTTTACATTGCATTAATTTTTTGCATTTAACAGTCCTTACAAAAACGAGCTTGTAAATAATGGGTATTATGCACAAATAGTTTGAACGAAAAAAGTATTTTATTTAAATCAAACACGAATTATCGAAGAAGCAGCAACTGTTCTAAATTATCGTAAGTACAAAGGCACTAACTATTCTAAATTTATAAGGGTTAAAGGCAACAACGTTTCTAAATAGTTGTAAGTGCGAAAGGCACCAACTGTTCTAATTTTTTGTAAATGCGGAAGCAATAATTGCAAATTATTTTTCAGTACACTTAGCGAATTGCTTGTTTGGTCCCGGTTTGCGGTCTAATAGTTAGTGCATTTGGACGATGCTCACTTGACCAATGATTAAATACTGGATGTCCACTGTATTTCAGCCTGATCTGTGTCTCGTTTGAGAACCTGCTTCGTTTTAGTCCGTGTCTCACCAGTGGCTGAGTGATTAAGACTTCTGAATACTGACAGTTCGACCAGGAATATTTCTGAGTACTGACAGTTCACATCCGCGCTGGCTACATATTTGGTTTTCGAGGTTTTTTTCTCTGTGTAACGTGAATACGAGCAAGTTGCCTTTAGAAAGCTCTTCAGAAAGTATCTCTTCCTTAGATAGATAGCTCTCGTGTGCTTTACCATATTAAAATCAATCAAATAACGGTTTTAGCCACATAATAAAATGCATCCTGTTGAACTCTTCGTTTATGTAACGATGTGTATGCTCGAAATTCGAGCGGAGAATACGTTAATTTACAGGTAGATAAAGCCTTGTACCACCTCTAGGCACGCTTTCGGCACACATATTTCCTTAAAAAATCTGCTTATATCAGTCCTTTTAAAAATTAAAAATAGTTGCATAGATACACAGAATAACAGCCTCTCATTCAATAAGTACTACAGATCTCCTTGATTTAAAATATTTGAGTTAACATTTATTATTACTGAGTTACTTTGTTACATTGTGTTTGCGAGTAAATCATATAAATGAAGTGAATTTCGATTCGAAAATTCTTTTAGGTTTGATAATTATATGAGATGTAGAATTCTTTAAATATCAAAATTTCAATTTATATTTAATACTTATTTTTAATTAAAGAAATCAAAGAATGGTAAAGATCTTTGCAAGCTAAAGAGTCTAGCTAGCATGGAAACAAATTATTATTTAAATCAGATGTTAGAAGTGTCTCGTACAAGAAAACTGGAGCTCAGATGTATCCAAATTCTTTACTGTATATGAGATTTGTTATAATTCATTGAAACCAATATGTATAACAATGGTCATAAATATGATTTAAATTCAGGTAAGTAAATACATTCTACTGATTTGTTAATTATGAACGGCAAAGCGCACGGGCGCCTTAAAAGAGATGCATTGTTTAGGAGAATTTTCTAAGGAAGTGGAAAATCAGGAAAATTTCATGAATCCAGTCCTTTTGCTAAAAATTGAGTTCGGACAAACTACAGCTATTACTAGTAAAGAGACATTATTACGATAAATGTACAAATTCAAGATTATGATGGGCAAGCATGCTATAAATTACACCACGAACTTTCTGTTTAAGAAATACAAGTTAACTGCAGCAACATCAAATGAAACTTCACTAAATACGCTAAAATTTTGTTCCCCTGTAACTTGCAGTTAAATGGATTTTATAATGTTAAAGATGGAAACGACAATGAAATTGAAAAATTAATAACAGTTTTCTAGATACTTTTAGTTTTGTTCCTTCGAATTTCAGACGTTTACAGCTTTAAAAACTTAAAACAATTAAATTGTTTTTGGAGAAGTTAAGTAACAAAAATCAGCGAAATATTAAAAAAATTACAAAACTAGTTTAACATTTTTAAATGTAGAACTAACTTCTTTAGTTGGAGATGTGCAAATGACAAATCAGAACATAATGATAAGAAAATGCAGGGTGTTTATAAAGTCCAGGACTCATTTTGATGTTTAATAACTTACAAAATAATAAAGATAGATTAAAATTAATAACATAAACGATTAGATAGACTCAAAAAGTTTCATGACCCTTGTCAATGAACTTCTACGTGTGCCCTTTTCATCGCACGGAGAATATCAAGTCGATATTCAATTTCACACCAGGTACCGGCAAGCATGTCGGCATCCACAGAGGCTATTGCGGTTGTAATTCTGACTTCTAGGTCATCAATGTTCGACACTCCTTCTGTAAACGTTGTCCTTTACAAATCCCCAAAGGAAAAAAGTCCAGCGGCGTTATATCGGATGATCTGGGTGGCCAAGGAATTGGACCTCCTCGCCCAGTCAATCTTCCTATAAAATGGTCATTCAAAGAACAACGAACGATGGTACTCCAATGAGGTGGTGCACCATCTTGTTGCAAAAAGACATGTGGCTGAAGCTCTTCTAGTTGTGGAAATACGAAGTTTTCTATCATGTCTAAGTATGCGATTGATGAGACCGTCTTTTCTGTAAAAACGAAAGGCCCATTGACTCAGTCGTGCATTAGTCCACACCACACATTAACCTTTGTGCCTCACGGTATTCATGGGGTTTTCAGATCCTCATATGCGCACATTATGGCGATTAACAATACCAGAAAGATGAAAGGATGCTTCGTCGGAGAACATGCGCTTCAGAAATGCGCTAATATGCGCTTCAGAAAGTCAGCATCATCTTCTATCCTCCTTAGCCTATTTGTTGCAAAGGCCATCCTTCTAGGCCTATCGTTCGGTTCCAAAACTTGAACGATTTGAACCTTGTATGCATGCAGTCTTAATGTTTTCTTAATAACCTTGTACGCCGTCGAAACTGGCATATAAGCAGACGATATTTAGAAAAGTACAGATATTTAGACTGGAAAATGAAATTATCTGAAATTAACCACGCGTGCAGACGATATTTACAAAAGTAAAGATATTCAAACCTGAAAAAGGAAATATATAAGTTATTCCATCAATAAATGCCATAAATTTGTTAATATCTTCATTATTTTATTAGTTATTAAACATCAAAATGGGTCCGGGACGTTATAAACACCCTGTATAATGCGAATTATTTGCACTTTTGCAGCTTACAAGATGGCTTCTATATTTATATTTTCAAACACTAATGTTGTAAATTTATAAATTTTACGCTGATTCTTACTGCTTTAACTCCTTCAGTAGTCGTTATTCGCGGTATTATTAGCTCAAGCTAAATTGTATTAAATTAAAAAAGCTCCAAAAATTTAATTTTTAATGACATCTAAATGGTCTGCATTTTTTCAGTGAGTATTTCGACTTGTAATACATATTTTAACCTTGCATAAATCGTTTCTCATAAAATTAAACCACAAGGAACAACAGAAGCTACAACATATTGCTATGAGGCGAAATTTTTATAGCGACTGTATCAGTTATCAGTTACGTCCTTGGATCTTCAAAAAGTAGATAAACTAAAAAAAACACAGTTCAGTTTTCACGCTCATATTCACAGCACTAAATTCAATAAATAATGTTATTTTTTATTTCGGACATATTTTGGGTGCTGTTCAGTGTTATTTCGAATTTTATGCCTTACACATGAAACTTTCATGGAAACGTTTTTCTGTTTATTAATTAAGTTCCTCGAGCCACACTGAAGACACCAGTTAGTTATACAGCTCATTGACAATTTACCCAAGGCGCTTCTCCTCACTGGCTAATTACGATCGACCGCTTCGTTAATAAGCGTAATTAATAACATCTGTTGCCAAACGACATGGCTAATCGTGTTGCGTGTGACAAGGACTGCAGCATCTAATGTGTCATTTAAACGATAAAAGGGATAAACGGTGTGAGTAATTATTTTATCTTCTTGTTAAAGTTATCAGTTGTGAAACAAATGATTACGTCAAAAGGTGGCGATGAATTTTGTATAGGGCCTGGAAACAGTGCTAAATATTTTATTTTGAGGGTTTCCGTAAATCGCGTAACATACATTCAGTTGCGTATTACGAGAATATTACCGTCTTTTTCTGAAAATTAGACATCCTCCGAAAATAAGCCCTATCGTGATTTTCGGAACTTTTTGTAAAATAAGACATCCTCCAAAAATAATCGCTAGTTCAAATAATGAGACAAAAAGAATTCGTTAAAAAATGCTGTTGATTTATTAAGTAATAATATGTTTAGCTTTCCTAATACTCGTATTTCAGAGAAAGGTTTGAAACAAAATATTCCGAGAAATGAATTGTTTACCTCTACAGTTCGTTTCAAATTAATTCTTGGAATTCATTTTAAAAATACAACATAAGGTAGCAGCCTACATTGAGCGACAGTGCAGGTATACAACGTTCATTCATTTCAGTCTTGTAAGTCTGATTATTTCCTCATACGTAATTTTATTTAAAATTCAAATGAATAATTTTAACCCCAGTTAAAATGAGTACAAAACGAAAGAGCTATTCCGTCGAGTACAAAAAGGGAATTGTGGAAAACTCCAGGGGTGTAAATCTTGTAGCATTCTGTAAAGAGAAAATGCTGGATCTCCGTATGGTTCGTAAATGTCGTGCAGACTACGATTACCTGTGTCAACTGGTGGACCAAGGAAATGAGAAAAAACGCAGAGTTGGATCAGGTCGGCAGCCGTTATTTTCTGAGTTGGAAGATTGCATCAGGGAATGGATTGCAGGCAGGAGAGCAATGGCTTTTGGTTGTGCCCAGGGCTGATATTCAAAAATTTGCCCTTGAAACAGCAACTAAATTTGATATATGCACAGAAGAATTTAAAGCATCGTCACACTGGTTGGACAACTTCCTTAAACGATATGAATTATCTCTAAGGAGATCAACAACAATGTTTAAGCTTGAAGACAATGAAGTTGCTAAGCGTGCACTTGCGTTTAAGCTTTTTGTTGATGGCATCGACTTTTCGAAATACTAACTCTCCAACATGATTGCTATGGATGAGACCGCGGTATTCCTAGGCCAAGGAGCTCAAACGACAGTTCACCACAAGGCTTTTTCGTCAATTTACGTTCCTTCTACCGGTTACGATGGTGCATGTGTTACCTGTATTTTGGCGATTCGTCTAGATGGCAAGAAAGTATCGCCATTTTTAATCACTAAAGGTAAAAAAGACCAGATTCAACGTGTTTCAGGAATTTATGTCATTGAAAGTGAAAAAGCCTGGTGCACCCAAGCAGTTATAAGAAAGTGGGTTGATTTTATGCTGCCACCACTGTTGAGGGGTCAGAATAGAGGTTTACTAGTTTGGGATTCAGCCAGTACTCACCGCGCTAAAGACATGAAAAACTTTCTTGCTGAGAGGAAGATTGATCAAATAATGATTCCGGCAGGAATGACTGGTTACCTCCAGACACTTGACATTGCAATAAACAAGCCATTCAAGGATCATTTGCGGATGGAAATCAATGAATATATTGAAAACAGAATGGTGAGAAATCATCGAGGTAATTTTGTAAAACCAGGCTTACAAGAAGTTGTGAATTGGGTAAAAAATTCATGGGACAAAATAACTGATAGTGATGTTTCCAGTGCACTATGAACAGGCTACTTAGACAAGAAGTATTCATTTAACGATAGCTATATCGCAAGACATGAGAGATTCGGACCAATGATTCAACAGGAAATGGATTTGGAAGAAAATCAGAATATAATTCAGAATTTTATTTATGACGATGTTCCAGAAGAAGATGACATGACTGTAATTGAATAAATTTAAATTTCTGTATTCTGTGTAAAATAAATATTAAATAAAAATATATAAATATACTTTTATTTTTGCCCTCCCCCGAAAATAAGCCCTAGCGCGTATTTTGAACCAAAAAAGAAAGTAAGACAGTGTCTTATTTTCGGAAAAAGACGGTAGATGTCCAAGGAAACCATTTTGCTATTTGTTTCAAGCTCAGAAAATAAAAGGTTCAAACACATAGGTTTTTTCAATATTAGACCAATGCATAAATTCCCCTTGTAAAAACCCCACAGGACGTGTTGAGAAATTTTCAAATTTGAATGTTATGCCATTTTATTCCTTCACAATTTCTCTACACAAAGCATTGTTGTATGCTTATAAAGGTACATTAATGCATTTTACTTGAGACAAACTGTTTGTAACTGCCAGCACTAGCTAGAATGTTTAATTCCCAATTTTTGCTCCGAAATCTTTTGTATATTTATTATGGAGTTATTTTTTCATTTTATTTTAAAACAGGCTGCATCAAAAAATGGAAACCTATAGTCGGTTTTTCCATTTTGACTCGGAGCAAGAACAAAGAAATAGTTATATTTTATCATTGTGGAAATCCAAAATTTCTAAGTATCTTCTAAGTAAGAATTAAAAATCTTCCTTTTCACTTTGCACGGATTTTCAGTATCTTACCATATCAATTAGTAAAATAAAAATTTTGCTTCATCATTAAAACATTTCAACATCATCGTTGCCTTTTCATCCTTACTTTCTAATGAAATTTTTCTAGTTGTACCTTAATCTTTCACTTGAATTCTTTTTCTGTTTGGAGTAACAAGTGGACAAAATACATAAAAACATTTAGAATGCTGCAGATTGAAGCATTCTGTAAAATATGAAAATAGGATATGTAATATATGTAATACGTAATGCATTTTTATAAGTTCTGAGCAAATAAATCAATTGGTTAAAGGTTAATTATATTTTAATTATATGAAACATGTTGCTTCCTTTTAAGGGAAAATTTTTTTCGAATTATGCAAAAAAAATATTTCTAGAGAGAAATTAACAAATAGAACATTTAATGTCGCTTTAACCGACATAACCATTAACATTTCAGACGTGTAAACTTTGTTTCCTAATTACTTCACTTCTTGTCTTTCAGAAAACTATGATTGATTATATCTGTATTAGGTAAGAAAAATATACGTAATATTTCACGAAGGCTTGCGTGAAAGTGTGGAACATTTAACATGAAGGAATTAAAGTACAATAAAGTTTATACTGGATCGTACATTGACGCCCAATGAGTACCAAAGAAAAGTGGGACTGTACGTTTAAAGCGTGTTCTTTCACAGCATTGAAAATGTTTTCGTAAAATTAAATATTTTATTTTGAAAACTTTATGGTGAGATATACATATCTAGGATCGTATTTAAGAAAATAAAATTTGTACACAACCTTTCCGAACATATGATATATATGTGTCCGTGAAATTTCATTTTGGTAAATGAACGATTAAGCGTTTTCATTCCAGCATTCAAATATACCATCTAAATTCCCGTAAGTTTATAAACTACTTTAATTTCATTATTGCGTCACCTAACCGGTGCAGTGGTTAGCGTTGCTGACTGCCGTGCCGAAGGGCTTGGGTTCGAATCCCGGAGAAGGCATGGTTGTTTGCAAATGTATAGTGTCGGTGCGGCATGGAGGCACTTTAAATGTGCGGTGAGCCGAAAGCCCTCTCATGTGGTTCGCTGGAAAGGGAGAGGAGTGCGAGACTCTCTGACCTGTCCCCCCCCGGGGCGCTCTCTATCAAAATTGGGGGCGGAACTGAGCCAAATCGTACTGTCACCTGTTAGGTGCTCAAGGCTGTGGCTAACGACAGGCGTAATCTAGCACTCCTTGACACGAGATTTCTCATGAGCTTGGGCTGACTCTGTCAGACAAGTGACCATGAGCAACAATTATTATTGCAGTCTTCAATAGCAAGTCATTATGGGGAATCGTTATTAAAACAACAGCCGCTTTTAACGTGTATCTAAAATTTATATCTCGGACAATTTTTTTAATTTTCATGTATACTGCAATTGTTTTTAAATGCAAATAAATATATTTTCCTCTTTCATTTATAATATTCTCAGCAATGATAATTAAATAATTATCCATCGAGACAACGGTCACAAAATGATATCAGTTCCAAGGTTCTCAATCGTCTTCTCATATTAATCCAACGAAAACGTTTGGTAAACTTTTAAATGTTGTCCATTTTGGGCAGGAATTTATTTCGCAATGTGTAGTTTTTTAACTTCCGATATTGACATTTTGCTTAGAAAATTTAATTAAATAAATTAATAATGTTAAATTAGTTAAATGAGTCATTAGGTTATTTCGAAACAGGAAACGTGGAAAATGAGCAATGCCCTCGCCGGGACTCGAACCACGGACGTATCGAGTGTGCTTACCACTACACCACGAAGGCATACGAAGAAGACTTATCAATAACTTATAAAATAACATAGGATTTCAAACAATATTGAGAAAACTTAAAATTACTGAATAGGATTTCGAAGGTTAATATTGTGGTTTCAAGAAATATACAGCTCTTCGAAAATGGCCTGTGAAATCACTTTATAGCGAATGAAAAAGATTATTTTCAAATTAACACAGGAAATCTTAAATTTTACATTATTCCGTATTTAATAAAAATCGCAAAATCAGACCTTTAAATATTTTCCATGATGAATAAATTATTCATTGCGCGTTTTTCAAAGCGTATAATTGAAGAAAGAAACGGGATAATGTGACAGTCATATATATACGATGATAAATGTTTCAGAAATTACAAGCATGTTCAGTTTTTGACAATTTAAAACTTATTGTAGAAAGTTTATCAAAGCAAGCTGAATGTTATGAGAAAGCTTAGGTAACGGATAATCCTGACTTATTCTTTAAATTAATTTTAAAATGATTGTTCTTATAGTTGCTGAGAGTAATTTATTAGAATAAGCAGTGTTAGGTGGTATTAACACTTTCGGATTACAAGCAGTATTTCTTAATTAAAAAAAAACTAATGAAAGCAAGTTGAAACTTAAAAATAGTACTACCGTTGCATAAAATAACTTTCTAATTTAAATTAGTGGGATAATTTAATTCCATTAATTTTTGTAACATGTTTTCTTTATGATACAGAACATGCCTGCGAATGCTAATGAACCACAAATTTAACATTGACTAAGTTACTACTATGATCATGAATAAGTTAATGATCCACTTTCGGTATGAAATGGATTTAATTTTTATTGCATTTCTGTTACTGTATCATTTAAGGTATAGAACAAAGAAACATTTAGCAGATTTAATTTAATTATTATCACATTTTTGTATTAGTAGTCTCCGAGTACGAATAATATAAGACTTATCGTAATGATAGAGGGATTAAAAAATTTCACTTTGGATTTGCTTATATGCTTAAGCTATTCAACTTTTTAGGCTTTATTAGCTTTCAGTATTTTTTAGTACTTTGTTCCTTTCAGCTCGAGGATGCCACAAGCTACCAGATGTTCCTAACGGACGAGTAACTGAAATGTATAGAGGAGCACTTCTTGTCTACGACTGTTTGCCTGGGTATGTTTTGAATGGAGTTGGGTCAGTCTATTGTGATGGAAGACAGTGGAGCACGGATCCTCCATCTTGCGTGGGTAAGTGAAGAATACAAAACTTTTTTTATACACATAATGTGCCAGAGAAAATGCTAAAGTTTTATTATATTTATACATAGATTTATTACTGGAATTATTCTGAATATTGTGCCATTGTCGTTACATTCCTCATTTTTAACGATTGCTACGAAATGCATGTAATGTAAGTGGACTATGTCGAGCTTAAGGATGAATATAACTTTGAATGCTAATTATACTTTAATTCAGAGGTTATCAGTCGTAGGAGGATTCCCTTCTAGACGGAATTTCATAGCTTACGGTCAGCCTTTTTTTTAGATGTTAAATATTTAGTTTATGAGTATAAATATTACTTTTATTTGAGTTTTGGCACTTACTTACCAACATTTTCTGTACTTTGCTTGTTTAATTTATAAAACAAATTACAAAATAATCTAAATATAAACAAATGCATATATGTATTTTTGAGGTTTTGCAAAGGAGGAAGGATCTTCCAGCAATGCTAAAAGGAATACATGGATCAAAAAAGGCAGAAAACTGCCGCTTTAATGCAATTTTTGGAAAAATATTGAATGTTAAATAAAGAAACTTTGTAAGAGAAACACTTGACCGTTATAATTATACTTCAAAGCATATTATTAAGAAAATATTATCCGCAATTATTACGTAGATAGGGTAACGCTATTAGGAATTGGGAAAGGACACTCTAGATACTACATTTTTGCGATTCGAGAAGCAAGAGGCAATATAGATGGCGACTCGCACATGCACATTTGACAGTTAACCAGCAGAAAATATCATCTCAATATTAATAATTGTACTAGTTAAATAAATCTCATATGACATTAAATGCAGTTTCTCAAGATGATTTCTTTTCTTTGAGCACGTATGGTCCATTTACTGCAAATAGAGATTCATCCGAAATGGTATTGATGTCGATGTGGAACCGCAACTTAACATGTTTTTTATCTTTTACCATGTTGACACTAGCAGCGAGGTCTTCATTTTTCTTACAGAAAAAGCGTGAATAGGGTATCACTGACGTCAACTCCCCGTTGATTCACAACTAGCAACAATCTCTGTGGATTTAATTAACCAAGACTGAAATTTCATGTTAAATAGGAACATTCGACTTCTACAAGAAACGATACGTGTATACATTATCTCACTTGTATAAGCGAGGTCATATAGTAAGTACTGTATCTAGAAGACTGTATCAATTCAATCGGAAGATTTTCAACAGAATGGGGAGAGCTAACTCTCAGTAATTGATGGCAGTTCCAGCAAAAGACTGCTAAAATAATTCCAGGGTTTTGTATGATTTGGAGAGAAAAAGCAAATTCTTAAAGTACACCTTGAAAATCAGATAGCAGTTATGGCAGACATTCAAGTTTCAGTTAAGCTTGGTCTTATCCCATGAATAATCTGGAATGATTTATCAGAAAATAATCTTCGTTCCAAGCTTCTTATTTTGTGTTTAGTGTTAACTTCAAATCACAGTCATGTTTGTCTTCATTGGTGTCAACCTAGAGGCCCTGGAAGACGGAATGCTGATTTCCGGTGCTTGTTTGCTGTTGACGTAAAAATGGCAAAGAACGTTAAGGATATCTGTCTAATGAGAGATACGCCTTGGTGAAGGACATTACACAAAGAAAAATAATCGTGAAAATTCGAAGTCACCCAACTCATTTGCTTGACCGTCAGCAAGAAATAAACTACCAGTATTAACAAGTGGGCTTACTGTGTTAGTCTCAGTTGGGCCAGATCTGTGGACTTTAGAGATGAAATTTTTCTGCTAGGGTATCATTGATGGACATGCTGATTACGAAGGAGACCAGATGGAGATCTACTGACAAACTCCACCGATCATCAGCATACCGAGAATACTGGAATACTGCAAGGGATTTCTTAGGATGGCAGGATCTCCTCGTTGTAAACCGAAAATTTTGGAAGCAAGCATTTATTCCAGAGTAGGGTTTGAACCCGTTGTGTTACCGTTCATGAACGGTGTTCAAAGAAATTTATTTAACAATATAATGCTCGTTTCCCTAGTTCAGCCACAATTTAAAATGATTTTTATCTTTTACTATGTTGACACGAGCAGCGAGGTTTCGATTTTCCTCACATAAGGAGCGTGAATAGAACATCACTGAGTCAACTGCACGTTGATTCACAACTGACAACGATCGTTGTGGATTTAATTAATCAAGACTGGAATTCCATGTCAAACAGGAGCGCTCGACTTCTGTAAGAATAGATATGCACAATATCTCGCATGTATTCAACGCTGTGGGGATGACAGTGATTTTTTATGTAATGAAACTTGAAATGGAACCTGGAGATGGGAATTCACAGTATTAGTTACTATTTTGCAAATTATATAAATTTATTAAATCATACAGAAATATGAAATTTATTTTCATAGATAAACATCTTCTCGGTGTTGGGTTTTCCTAAAAGTATATATTTGATCTGTATTTGAAACTGTAAAATATTTTGTTAAAAAGTGTTAGCACGGTATTTCTCAAGCCATCTATGTAACTTCTGAAATAAAAAAAGAAACTTTTGATCATGATGAGTCATGTCACGTAGCTTGAAGATGACGGGATTTACTATAAGCAAATTCTGAAAGGTGAGAAAAAGAAATCTCTAGAAAGAAGAAAATTATGCAGTTGAAACGATCCGACATGTTTTAATATCGATAAATTTTAATTATAGTTTTCTTTTTATTGCTATCAGTTTACATTTTCTTTGTAATATTTTAAATAAATAACAAATGGGAAATCTGAGCCTGATAGTGTCCTAAAGAAAGCATATATTTCATTGCAATATAAAAATGTATTTAATATGATAGGCGATTCCCATGGGAGTAAAGAAGACGCGAATGACTTCTTTTGAACGGACTCAAATGTTTCAAAACTCACCTGCCTGTAATTTTCAACACAAGCAGTACTTTTCTAAGTCCAAATGCTCTTCAACTATAAATATTCTCTAACTAATGTAGGAAATTTTGCGTTGCAATAAATTGTTCTTTAATGAGCAACAACATATTCCAGAAAATTTCTTTAGAATTGCAAATTATCCTCAAACTTAGGAATGCGCTTATAATAAATGTTACATTTATATAAAAAAAGCAGATTTGAAGTTTTCTGTCGCAGCTTAAACTGAAGCTGGTAACTGCGCTAGAGTAGAATTTTAATTTGGCGTGTGACATTTTGCAATGAAGCGGTATGACGTCATAAATTCCCACAGCGTAGTTCACTATCGCCTCAGATCTCACTTTTATTTCATAGTAGAATAAATACCAAAGAATATTTCGCTCTTCCTTGGTTGTTATTTTACCAAAATGCGACTCTAGATTTTATTTTTCTGAAAAACGATTATACAAATAGAAATTTTTTTTGGTAAAGATTAAACTAGAAATAAAAGCTTGCAAGTAGAAGGAAAGAAGAAAAAATGTTATTAAATCAAGAGCTTTTTGATTTCTGGGAACGCATGCATTTGAAAAGAATTTTTGAAGCAAAAATAGCGAAAAATACGAATTGCTAACACTCTTTATTCGCTACTTTAGTTTCAGTTTTTATTTATTGATTTCGAATGAGCTTTTAACGTAAACGTTTTTCAAAGAGAAGGAAAATAATTACGTGCATGTATTATTTATATATAGTGTATTTGCAAAGAAAAACCGAAATTTTGCTTAATTTATTCTGGCTAAATTTGAGATACATTTATTAAATGTTACTCTCTCTAGAAACTGTTATTAAGTTTAAATTCTGAAAGAATGTTGTTGTATAATTGATAAATATGCAAATACTAAACTTTCATCTCTTAGATTTGTCTTTGAAGAAAGAATAAAACGAAGCAGCATTAAACAAAATAATTTCAGTAGCAGAGGTAAATAAGGACAAAAGAATACGTGACCAGGACTAAAGAGGAAGTTTTACTTTAAATGTACCATTTTTTTATATTATCTCGGTTCAATTAAACCCTTAATTTTTTAACCTTGAACTCATTATAACATATGTTGCTTTTTGAATACTTCATCAAGGAATTTTTGATCATAGGATATAAATTATAAGTGGTTTTGTTCTCAAATATACATCCATTCTCATTTATTATAAACTATTTGCTACAAAATGCTTTTTTACCTGGCTTATTTGCTATAAAAGAGTCCACGTAAATGATTACTTATACGGCAATTCCTGATTCTTCTCATTTTAAGAGTCATTTGTATTTCACACGAATTTCTGGTTGTGCTAGTGTTTGGAATTCATCATTAATAATCTCTAGCTAGACATTTGCAGTAATTGCTCTTTGAACTAAATTTACATGTTTTCATACTGATATGCCACTTTATTGGTTAAGTTGATAATTTACTAAAGAACAGTCTATTCCAAACCCAAATAAAATGAAATAGTTACTGTTTTTGATAGATAAAAGTTATTGAAAATGGATATAATAATGAATCATATCGACTGTGTTCGTAATAATAAATCATTCTGATCGCAACCGAATCGGCACAAATTTCATAGCCTTCTTGTATTTTGCCATATTCTGTTGAGTAAACGAAGTGTTTCCATCTAATGCCTTTTTAGGATTAGATTAAAGCTATGTTATAATAGGTTGTTGTACATTTATCGTTAATGTAGCAGCAGAAATACTGCTACTGCTTACTAAATGATGTTTGTACAAATTTACTTTTTATTGTTTTATAACAATATATTCGAAGATGATTTGTGATGTGATCTTAAAGACTGAATACCTTTTTCAGATGATTAACGTATATAAAATTAATTTATAAACATACTACATATTATGATGCTATTACAACGGATACGTATTTGTATTTACCTTTGAGTATATTTACTCAAAGATAAATACAATAATATTCTTTATCCTTACTTTTGCTAAAATAATTTTGTAACCGCGATATATCGATAAAATTTTCTTCAGAATTCGAAAATTACACCTTTTTTTTTGTACTTTCTTGTACGAAGTAAAGGAGCATTGTAGTCGCGAAAAATTTCGGATATCCTATTTCAACGAAAATATCCATTTTAACCACTCGAAGCCATTTAAACTCTCGAATCCATTTAAACGACGTTTTGCGCGATATTTGTATGTACGGACAGAACAAAGGACTTTTTTCCCAAAACGGATTAAAAAATGGATTTAAAATGGATTCAGAAGAGATTTTTTTTTCCGTGACGTCTGTACATACATATGTACGTACGTATACATGTATTTTGGATAACTCAAAAACAGTAGCCTTAGAACGTTGAAATTGTGTACGTGGGACTGCTAAAATGAGAAGTTGTTCACCTTCCTTTATGGTTGCAATCGGCAACACCAAAAGTGTATAATATATATATATATATATGTATATGTAATAATAAAATTCCATAGTCAAAAATGCACTTAAAACCCTAAATTAAATTTCTTCTTTTCTTTTTGCTTTTTCCCCAGTCACAATTCTAAATGCATGTTCTTTTCAGTTTTAATGGCGACGATCTCTTATTTGAAAGTACCTGGAATTAAATTCACAGCCCCGTAGTCAAGTTGATTTTCCCGCTTTTTCTACAGGTACAGTTATTGAATGTTCTGGAAATATTTAAAGCGAACTAGATTGGCTGACGAGGCTGACGTCATTTCTTGGAAGCTCCGCCTTTCCAGAGGTTTATAAAAGGACTCGCAAAGGAATATCGGGACTCTTTATTACTAGGCTCAAACCCTGTAAAGCATCCGGATTGGACTCTATTTCTAATCGTATGATTAAATATCTCCCTACCAAATTTTTTTTCTCAATAGTAATGATTATTAACTTTATGTTATTACATTGCTATTTTCCGGATAGCTGGAAACGTGCACTTGTAGTGCCTATTCCAAAACATGCCTTATGCCATTCTAGCCCTCAGAATTACAGACCTATCAGCCTCCTATCCTCGTTATCAAAGATATACGAGTTTATATTGCTTGAACGCCTGAATGGTTTTCTCCGGACTCAAAATATCCTTATTGATGAACAATTTGGTTTACGTAAAAAGCACTGTACAACGCACCAGCTCCTCCGGACAGTCGAGTACATTCATGAAGGCTTCCGCAATACAATGCTTACTGGCGCTTTATTCCCAGATATAGCCAAAACATTTGATAGGCATTATGATCAAGCTCATACGACTTGGTTTACCTGCTCAATTAATTCACATTATTAACTGGTATCTCACTAATTGTTCTTCTTCTGTACGAGTTAATACTATCATTTCTAAACCCGTCCAATCCCTAATGGCGTAGCACAGGGCTCCCTTATTGGCCCTCAAATTTTCAATATCTTTATTAATGACATCCCAAAATTACCAAGTGTCACTGTCGCTTCTTTATGCAGATTACACGGCCATCCTAGCTCAAGACAAACGCCTGGATTTTCTGGTTTCAAAAATTCAGAGTTATCTCTCTAGTCTTGAGCTCTGGCTCATCACCTGGAAAATCAAAATTAATGTTGCTAAATGTGCTGCTATAATTTTCCACAAGTCCCGTTTTCCATACCTTACCATTAACTTAAAGCTTTTTGACGATTACATTCCCTGGTGTAATTCGTATAAATACCTTGGTGTTACTTTAGATTCAAGATTAATCTAGCGTCTTCATATTGAGAATGTTCTCAAAAAAGCGAAGATAGTCAGAACCCAACTATACCCCTTATAACCTCGAACGAGCCATCTGTCTATTAAAAACAAAGCTCTATACTTCTATTATTTGACCAATTTTTATGTATGCCTGCACCAATTGGGCCGCTGCATCTAATCTTTAAAAGTGATTCAGTTATGCTGTTCGTATGTTCCGGTTAAGGTTTTTATGGCTTTAGTTAATCTATGTGTAATAATTGTACAATTATTAACAACTTAAAAGTTGTTTAAGTGCTTCTAAGTCTAACGTATTTGTCATTTGTTTACGTTTGAGACTATTTAGTAGAATAGTGCTTTAACTCAGATTCTGCTATTTCAGTGCCTTTTTGCCGAGTGGGACCAAAAGTAAACTTTCAGTTTTGTGCACCGAAAAATCTGCCTTCTTACCTACTGGCCGAATTGCTTGTTTTTATATATTTTTGCCTTGTCGCGAAGTGAGAACTGAATTAATTGAATGAGAAATATACGTCTACGGAAATTCGAGGAAATAAAGTTTGTATGAAATGCAACAAAAATGTGTATAGTTTAATAGGCCGTACAGGGAAGTCATGTACGGCCTATTAAATTATACACACATCAGATTTTTTATGGTGTCCACATCAGATTTTTTTTATTACAGAATTGAGAGTAAGGTGTGAACTGTAATGAACTGTGAACTTGTTTTTTTACTGCGTTCAAAATAAAACGTTCAACAAAGTATAAATCATTATACTTAATGTGAGCACACAGCCATTTGGGCAGTGACACATAAAAGTATGTCTTTGGTTTATGGTAAAATAAATATTTTATATAAAAAATGAGCTGCTTAAAATTCCGAACAAAAACTTTAGCGAAACATTTTAACTAAACATTCTGCTGAGTTTTTTTTTTCACGTAAAGTGGATGTATTGGATTGCGCATGAAGAAAGCCGTGTATATTTCTTGCAGCAAGACTGATCGCATTGATCTGAACCACGATCGAAACTTCAGAGTCAGTATCCACTCGGCTACTAGTGTGCACATATTCTTATTCAGACCTAAACATCATTTTAGTACAGATAGATTTTAGTTTTTAGTCATTTATTAAATTATACATAACGCTTTAACAACCGCAAGAATAAATTATTTAAAATTCTTGAATCTGAGACATTATATTATGAAATCACGTATCTAACAGTATTCACCAAAGTCAATAACTGAAGCTAAAATGGCAATATTTAAGGCTAACATTGATTTAACCTATAAAATAGATATTCGTAGTCAGAGATAGGAATCCCTGGGACTAAACCTGGAGCATGTTCTCCTAAGCTGCAGTATACGTATGTAGACTGAATGACAAATTCTAAGGCTGAATCTTTTATTCATAATTATGTAAATGAAGTTTTAGAAGAGGATTCAGAGCTAGGATTTTGCAATTTTCTTTTTTCTGAATAATCGTTCATATTTTACAGCGCATAATGAATTTCGAATGAATGAAGTATGAAAAATATTGTTTTGTAACATCCTTTCAAGCCCCGCAACCATGGTGTTTTTTCACTTTTTCATTTGAAGAGAACTGTTTCTGTACAACACCTTTGCATCATCTTTGCAAATATCCTTAAATTCCCTGGAGCTTAGTCCGACCTCACATGCAGAGCATTTTAGCGCTGCCTCATTGAATTCAAACAGTGACAACAAATGATGACACAACAGCAACATGAGGCTGGTTTTGTACTGGAGCAAAAACCAATGTTCTTAAACAAATATGAATTTTATTCCTCATGGCTCAATTCAAATGAGTTTTCAGGAAGTTCGCATAACAGTCAAATATGTTTACTGCCTGCACACGGATCAGTAATGTTGACATCAGCGACTGTAGAGGATGACTTTTCAGAAAGTCCTTTTCATTCACTCGCGTGTTATCATATGTCAAGTGCTTCTATACTATGTACATAAGTGATGGTCAACAGTCTAACCACCGTATTCAGGCCACAGTATTGCAAGTGCTTCATTATTGTTCTCCTTCATTCACACCTGTCTTTAAAACTGAATAAAACTCTGTCATATTTTGATACAGACGGGTTATTCATCTCGACGCTGTAACCAAATAATGAACACCATGTCTGTCGAAGTGCAGGTTCAGACGTATCGATGTATGACTTTAGGAAACCTCATATCGAGTTGTAACATCTTACACTAAGAAAGCGACATAAGAGTAATCACAAAATATTTCAAGCAGTCCTTGCACACATCCGTATCAGAAACTTGTGGACGTACTGGCATTAGCAGCCAAACCTGTCTTGGGACTATTGCTTCTACAACTTATTTTTCTCAAAATGAGAGAAACGCAGTTTTATCCAAAAAAATGGTTTTAATTCAAGCTTTTTTAAAAGTTAATCAACTTTTCAGTTTAAAGTGCCATTGTGAGATCGGGGCTCATTGCACTGCTTTAATTGTAAGATCAGTACGCACTGCAGTGTTTTAAGCAAACTCTATTCTAAATTTTGCAAAGTTTCATTTACTATTATATCAAAATAGTTTTATTGAAAACCGCCTCCAAAAGAGTCATTTAAAACTTTGAAACTGAGATTTAATAATGTGAAATGTAAACTTTTGCTATACTTATTTGTAGCACTCAATAAAATGAAAAAAAAATCTTTATCACTAAGCTATTAAAAAGTTATTTTAAGCCAGCATTGTTTAAAGTTTCTCTCAATTATGCAATAGTTGAAAAAAATCTGTAACAGCATCTCTTTCTTAATATGAAAATAAACTAAACAAAAGTACTAATAAACACTGTTCATTGACTTACTTAATGGAAGTATTAAAGCTTCAGGTGTACATAGAATTCTAAAGCTTCCCATGCAATTAAAATTCCAATTTTGAATTTCCCAAAAATTGTAACTACTTAAAAATAATTTTAAATTTAACTATGAAAAGTTTGCTTTTTAATGAAGAAAAAATTACGAGAGCAGCATTCCTAGCATAAAACTTCCTAGTGAATTCAAAAGAAACTTCGTGAAGAAGAAGATAATACGGTAATACGGAGATTCTGCTTTGACGATTTGTTTTATGGAGTATTGAAAGTAAGATATTAATGCAAAGCAATTTCATTTACATGATTTTAATATAAATTTCGAGAAAAAAGGTTATTTTTTCACGCATACAAAAACCGCTTCTTAAACATTACATTTTATTTTTTCAGTAATAAAAAGATTAAATTAATGCCATTCTTTGTATGACGAATCTGATGACATCAACAACTTAATGTCATCTTTAGTGTCTTGCATTGCCTAGGTAACAAGATGGTCATTTCAAAAGAAAAATGCGTGAAAATAAACTAAATCCACGTCGTCTTTGAAACAAGCTAATTCTAAGGCTAGAATTCTTTTATTTTGGAAGAGATCCAAACCGAACGGGATGAGAAACGAAACTAATTTAACTTTCCGAAAGAGATATGGCGTGTGAATAAAGAAAAAGTGAATTTTTCTTTCTATTTTTCGCAGAAAGCTCCCAAATTTATTTGAGAAAAAAAGATTTTCCAGTACTTCCTTTTCTTTTTTTATGGATGTTTTATTGTTTTTGCGTGAAATAGAAAGCTTAGACCGATTATATTTCTTCTGAAGACAAAAGACAGTGTGAGAAATCGTATTCGATTGATTTGTTTTTGCATTATTGTGTACTGCAATGAAATTAAGGGAAATTCTTGAAAGTAATATATATATATATAAAACAATAGTTTATAATCAGAAAACTTTCTATGTACCATCTCCAAGGAAAGGAAATTCAATTTAAAATCATAAATTATTATAAAAATATATTTTTTCAACATATTAATTAGTATTTGAAATTAGTATTTTCTAAACCTCTATTGCTTTAAAAACATAAAAATCTGCAAGGAAAACTCCTAAATCGCAAGAACACCAAACTCAAAAGTAAAAATTTTAAGTTGAAAAAGTAACTATTGTCATTGATCCCAAATAATTGACTTGTCAATGGGAATAAACCAATCTACTATCAATTAACAACTAAATTAAGTGAGAGTGTTTCGTCTTTCTTCCATGTAAGGAGCAAATTATATTACTGCTAGAGCCAAATCAAAATTTACTAACAATACTCAATCAATAGAAAGACATTAGTCCATTTTAAGCCAAAAGAAGAACCTTCATAAACAAAATGAAATTAGTAAATAATCTTTTAAATTTAAGTTGCTCATGAACAACACAACTAAACGAAATCCTTATTTTAGAAGAGACATTCCCCGACATTCCCATTTTCAAACTCAAATTCGAAAGTAAAAATGAAAGGTATTATATATATCGGCAATCTAGACACAAAAAATTCCAAATACTTTATAACATTTTCGTTACACTTGTCCATTTATACACATGCTACGTAGAATTTACAGCTACGCTTTGTATGCATTTGTGTTATTTCTGAAAAATACATGTACTAAAATGAATATTTATTAGAAATGTTTGGAGATGGAAAACTGGCTACGCTGCGGGGACGGACGACGACAGATAACCTCTTCAATTATATTTCTGCGTTTCGTTGACATTTAATAATCCGCCCGACCTATGTGCTTCCTTTTAGGGTATTTGAAAGATAAAATGTGTGCAACCAGAGTGAGAAGTATGGAAGAGCTGAAGGAACTAATCAGGCAGGAAGTTGACCGCATAACCCTGATTATCCTTTACCGTACCATAAAGTGTCCGTAATGGTCTTGTCCAGTGCATTGATAAACGAAATGGTCATTTGCCAAGCATTGTTTCACAAATAACTGCACCATGTAAATGGACCAGTTTATAGAAAAAGATGATATAAAATATTTGGAGATTCATTGCCTCCCGCGCCGAGTATATTACATTCAAAATAAGTAATAAAAATGCTGCAGTTCCTATTTATATAAAGAAAGAGCCCAGTTAATGAGAAGATATATTTCAACAAGTTCTAGCGCTAAACGAGGTCATCTTAACACGCAAATAATAAGGATAAGTAAGGCAGAACACAGAATGAGAAAATTTATCACTTATTTTTTATTTTGCAATATTTGTTGCTAAATGCTTTTCATAACCTTAATTATAAACTTTTTTATTACACTTATCAATTTCATATTCAAGAAATTCAAAAACAAAGTTCGAGTAAAGGAGTAATGTTTGTGAAAAGGAAGGTTCGACACTTCGCCTTGCCTTTGAACTTCTATCAAAATTAAATCAAATTTTGTAAATTGATCCACAGTTTTCGTTATAACAGCTAGACGTTTTCTAGAAAATCCGTTGAAAGTTCCTTTTGCTCCTGATCTTTAGAAACGCTGATTTATTCATCTTCCTGCATATGTTGTTCCACTAATTCTCTAAGATCGTCGTTGGAAAGACTTTCACCAGTTGTAACTTATAATAATTCTTCAGTATCTTGAGCATTTATATTCTCAACTCATAGCGCATTTACATTATTTCATTAACTAGCTTGACAATTTCGGCGGTATCAACAATGCACTCACTTGTGTCGACATCTTTGCTTAGCTCACACCATACACCATTCTTTTCAAATATTTCCCCGTCAATTCATTCCAGGAAAGACATATGTTATCTACAACGTCCATGATAATGAAGTTTTTTTTAAATATTTCTAATTGATTATTTATCCTCTCCATTGGTTTTTATCAATGATTTATCGAACTGTTCGTCAGGTAATAAGCTTTAAAATTTGATATCACGCCTTAATTCGCTAACGAACGATTAACGAAGTTGCATTTGTCAGCAGGATTAGGAAAAGCACTTGAATGCATGTTTTTAAATCGGACAATTGCTTTAAATGGCTTGGAGCATTTTCAGTCAAAAGTGAAACAATAACGTTAATGGCCCATCATAAATCAGCGGTGACGCAGCAACCATGAGCTCGTACTACTCGTACTATAATGATATTGGGGCTACGTGCTCTCCACCAAACCAACAGTCACGCGCACTGAGGAGCAAGAGTAACAAGGCATACGCTCTGAGAAACAAAAACCCTGCGCTGAATGGCTAGAACGCTCTCGCTCTGCGACAAACTAACCCAGCGGCCCATTTCGGGGAATCCCAATATTACCGCGTATTACTAAAATAGCATTTAGCACTATCTTACTCTCTGTATAGACAGTATATATTTATATACAGACAGTATATTTCAAAATGGTTATATCTATATATATATACATATAGATATAACCATTTTGAAATACGTTGCAGTGCGCCATACTTCTAAAAGGAAACTTTCAAAAGTTAAAACATTTGAAGAGTTCTCCTATCTAACTACAACTGTGGAAACACAAATTTAGGCAAGTGGAACTAATTTAGTCTAAACTCACATCTTATGAGCGCTAAATTAAAAAATTGCGAAGCAAAATAAGGCCCTTTGATTGTCTAGAAAATAACTGGAACTTACAGTTCAACTAAATACAGTACAAGTACTTCTACTGTAAGTTTCAACACCCTCTCGGTTGGGCAATGGCTGGCTAATGTAAATTAAGGCGAATTTAATCAACTTGGACTAATGCCGAATAAATTGTTGTGATGTTCTGGCTATAAGGCAAGCGAGACAACCTTTAGAAGACAAATATCTGTCGATTACAAGTCATGGCCACGATTCTTTGTCTCAAATGATACTAAGCCGCTCGCCAAACAAATCTGCATGAATATTCAGATTGAACAAATACGTGACAAAATGGGGTATAAAGGAAACATGCAAATTAAACTTTTAATTGTTACTTTAATTGCAATGAGATCCACAGCTCTCTTAAGAAGTAAACTCTATAAAACAAATTTTTATCCACTAGCGACTGAGTGGATAAGTTTACTAAATACTAGAATTTTTCCTCAGGCTCAAATCCTGCAAAGTGGGTGGGAGTTTCTTTTTTTAATTACTATTTCTGATGTGTAATGTGAATACGATATAGTTTCCACTAGACAGGGAGCATTCCTTCTTTTACGCTAATAATATTCAGCTGTTATCAGTTAACAAAAGAAAAAGCTTATTTAATTAACAACGCTTTGTAATCAATATACCGTAATTTATGCAATTTTCACTAGTTATTATTGCTTAAAGATTTTACAGGCATCACATTTGTATACAACATTTAACGATAGATCATTGCTTTAGAATAAAAATTGTACCTTGATGGAAATCAGTTAATTTTTAAGAGTGTTATATGCATCGGATCTAATACTACAAGAAACCAGAAAAATTAATAAAACTTTGCAAACAAAATCTGTAGCTGTCCATAAAACATCATCATTCAAAACAGTGATTAACTTTGTTTCGTATCCCTGTGATTGGGGTGCTTTGGATCCTGTTTGGGTATTTTCGTGCTTTCCCTAATGTGTAAAGGTTCTCATAGAAAATACGCTCCTCTTTTATAAAGCATATAATCCTTCTATGCTTTGCCATACTGAACTGCACAAATATAATAGAGGGGTATATATTTTTAAAACATATGAAAAAAGATGTTTCTGAAAATACTCTTGAAAAATGTGAATATATACTAGCTTTAAAACTGAAAGCATCAACAGAACTTGTAAAGAAGCAAAAATAATGGTTTTAATCCAGATAGTCAAGAATAAGTTAATAACAGAACTTTATTAGCCCAAAAGGGCTATTAATTTGAAAACGTGCTCGTGCGTAGAATCATTATAAATGTATCTATTCACTTTCCATTTGAGTCTGTTGCCAATTGGCAAAATGTAATAATATTTATCTTTCAAACTGAATATATCTGTTAAGGATTAACAAACTAAGCTATTTAAAAACAACGCATATAGCTCTTGAGAATAGTTATTATTTACTTTCGAATCGGATTGATTGAAATAATAAAAATGCATTTACTTCATGATCTGTCTAATTACAAATATTCAATATTTTAATAGAAGGATATTATATACTTTTTATCGTTTATTTCATATGTTATAAAACTTTAATGAATTTTTGATTAACAAACTCATTTGAAAGACAGCAGTAGCATGGAATAAAACACGTTTATCTCCAGCGCAAGAGACTGTCTATCGGAAATTGTAAAGATAAACTGTTTTTAAACGTAATATTTAATAAATAAAGTAAACACATAAGACGTTAATAGTATAAAGACAAAAAACGTTTTGTAATCCATCTTACTAAGAAAAGTGAAGATTAGTATGATGAACTAAGAAAAGAATGAAAGAAGTAGAAAAAAAATTCTGAAAAGTTTCAGATTTTAACGGTCACCTAAAAGGGTTTGTAAAGGGCTTTTACGCTCTCAGCTCGCAATCTCTGCTGTTATACTCGCCCCTACTAACGCATTTTTTTGTTTGTCTTTTTGTATCGTTATTATTGAGCATCATTTTCTTCATCACCATCTATGCAATCTGACAAAGATATTAGAGAGTTCTCGACCTCGATTACAACAAATTTTCCATCTTCCAACAGCCAACATTTCCATCAAGGCTTCCTATGAACTCTAAATAGTACTCAACCTACTAGAGCTATGCAGTAAAAAGGAATTAATTGATATCATTAAAGGGATCATCACCGCTGAACATTATCCAAAATGCAATTTTGCACACGCTTAAACAGATGCCTCACCTGAAGAGAAAATCACTATTCTAGAGTATAACTTCGTTATGGAGATTCTAGAGTGCTTCTGGCTACCCACGGCAATACTGCTTATCAACACAAATTTGGTGCTAGAGCCATAGTTTCTAACTTCTCTTTCAAGCTTCTGGCAATAGCGGGGGGCACTTGAAATGTACAATATCCCTTTACATTTCTGAGCAAGCAAAAGTAATTGTTGTCTTCTGTGATACAAGAGCATCTCTCCAGGCAATCCTGAATGGAAGCACCCCGATCACCAACGGGATAAAATTTCACCTAAACGAGCTTCAAAATATAGATAAGATCTGCATTATTAAATTGTCATCATACTATGCCACCATCACAGGTAGCAACGACGTAGATACGGAGGCACCTAAAATGTATAATATCCATTTCCATTTCTGAGCAAGCAAAAGTAATCGTTGTGTTCTGTGATTCAAGGGCATCTCTCCAGGCAATCCTGAAGGGAAGCAGCCCGATCACCAACGGGATACAATTGTGCCTAAACTAGCTTCAAAATATGGATAAGATCTGTATTATTTAATTGTTATCAGCGTTTCCACCATCGCAGGTAACAAGGACATAGATAAACGGACAAAAAAGGCTCGAAATCGGAACAATAATATTAACGTAAATGTCATCTCTTCGACACAAATTCCATGGCGAAATATAGATTGAAGGAGCTTTCTATTTCAATAAAACACCAGCTCTATAATATAAATAGAGACCGACTTATAATTAAAACTAGTTTAGTCATACTTAGAACTGACAATGATAGAGGACTGAAATTGACAGAGAACCTACAGGAACTGTGATAACTGCCTGAACACAAAACTCGCAATAGACTTTTGCAGACTGTCAGAGGTGTCATTTTCGCCCATGGCATTATTTGAATAGGGTTTATCATAGACACGATATCAACAACAGCAACATTAATTTCGTAGCACTTAATGTCATATGCAATTACACAGCAGAATTACAAAAAAAATTTAAAAGCAATATGTATTCAGAATTTCTGATGGAGATTTAATTGTTGTTATATGTTTTTGTATTTTTTTCGGCCAGCCTTTTTCTCAGTTCATAATATCAATGTTCATTTTTCTTATTAAGTGCTTTAGAAAACCTTTTTTTGTCTTTCTATTACCGACGATTTGTGTGTTTACTTTATTTATTAAATATCACGTTCTTGGTGTTTACGCCAAATAAAATCCGATTCAAGAGCAACATCACAAAATATTTAAAAAAAGCATATCTTAAGCATTTTCGATAGATAGTCTCGTGCGCTGAAGATAAAAATGTTTCATTTCGTACAGTGTTGCCACTGCTTGCTTTCAAATTGATGATTTTGTTAATAAAAAATTCGTTAAAGTTTTATAAAATATTTTCGTGGTGCACACGTTCGGATGGAGGTCTTCGTTATTCAAAATTTGATGGTTCTTTTTCACAATGCGAGGAACATGCATACATGCATGCAGATTGTTCATTATTTAATTTCTTTAAAATTAATACAGGGCGATAATATTTGGTGGCAACAATTTGAAAGATGATGCATCTGTTTATAGTGGCCGAAGAAAAATTCCGTTTGGTAACAAAAAAGTTAATGTATGCCAACATTGATCACTGTACCGGGAATTGTAAACCATATGCTTCTATGTTGCTTTAGAATGTTCATGATTTTGCTGTTGCTTTGTACATGGCGTAAGTGCGGAAAAACAATGTTTAATAATAAAGCTAAAAAGAAAAAAAAAAGAAAAAGGCGGGGTTAGCAGGAGTAAGTGTAAAAGCAGATTGGTAGACTGCGAGCTCAGCGAAAGCGTAAAAATCTTAACAGACCCTTTTGGGCGATTTTTAATATCTTTAACCTTTCAAATTTTATTTATTTATTTTGCCATTTTTTCATTAAAGCAATACTGCGCAATTTTTTATCGCCATATTCATGCGTTTGGGCTTATTTTTTATGCGTGAGCTTTGACTGGATACAAGGGATATGGTTACTTTACTTTAAGAATGTAAATAATGTAATCTGGTACCACGTACGTATTGAGTGGGAGAGCAATGGTACTTATTTCGTCTCTGGAATCGAATAAAAGGTATATTTTGCACTGAAGCATAGAAAGTATATTAATAATACATATACTTCTCTTGATACAGTCCTGTATTATGTAATCTTCTTGTAAACTTCAAATTTAAAATTAAACAAAATTTATTGATGAAATTATTTGCCTCCATTTCTCACCGAAAATTTTCTGTGGATACCCATGCGCAAGAAAGGCATTTTATGAAAAATAAATTTCAGTGATTAGAAAGCCTGCCCTTTACACAAGTCTGTATAGCAAATGAAAGTTGGTATGAAAGAATAAAAGTAAATTAATGCAGTACTTTAAAATAAAAATATTCAAGCTATTGTAAACCAGACTGTGCATATTCTTTCAAGCAACTTACCTCTGAAAGTAATGTAGAGGATCGGGATTCTTGTTTGGGAAATATTCAAGCTATTGTACACCAGACTGTGCATATTCTTTCAAGCAACTTACCTCTGAAAGTAATGTAGAGGATCGGGATTCTAGTTCTACTCTTACATATTTTTCGTTAGTTAATATTTTCCTTAGAAATCCTTTACTGGATTTATGCTTCCAAGAACGGCTGAGCGTTAAAACCGCTGAACACTGGAAGCTCCGACGTAAGTTCGATTCCAGGCGAACTGGCTGGCTATATAGGCGTTTTCGTGGCTTTCCACCATGTGTAACGCGTTTCCCTTTGGTCCTCCACAAAGGCATCTCTCCTCTTATCCAGATAGCCCTGGTGTGCTTTGCCATAATCAGCTAAATCAAACCAAATCTTTGTAATATGCTAGCTAAATTAAAAGTCCTTGAGAGCTAGAATATTGAAGAACTGTGTCGCGACTATTCGCTAAATTCTTGAAAGCAAGAAGTCAAAAGAAGAGTTAAATTTCCCACTTATTCCAACAAAAATAAGTTAACAGGATAACTTCTTCTTGGACTTATAATAAGCCTTAACTTGGGTTTTAACTCAAGATAGAAAACAGGAAACTAATCTAATATTAAGTAAAATAAACCAGCCGAAGCTGCACAGAATTAAATAACAGACTTGGCCCTTACTTAAGATCATTGGAGCATACTAGAGGCACGTAAAAATACTGAAGAGTAACGGGAAGATTAGACTAGAAGCAACAACGTGGCGGGAAGTCAGAACACCCTCTCCTAACTCTCCTACCTTCTTATAGTGAAGTGACGAATCTTGAGTGTTGAATCTAATGCGGAATCTTAGTCTTCGACCCGTAGGACTTTACTACCATAATTTACGATTGTTCCTTTGGGTAGTCATTTTTTGTTTCTGGAAAACTTCCCCAGGTGGCGGGACGTAAGCACCTAAGTGCTGGAAATCTGTTCAGAAGAGCAGCGTCAATTATTTTGGCTTGAAAAGATAAGGCCATTATATGGCTTATAGTGGCATTATGTATATGGCATCAGCGCACTGAAACATAATGTAAGTGAATAACAAGTTAAAATTGGGTTTTTAGCTTAAATACTGGTTTCTACCTCATTTACATAAATCCTGAAAACACATTCTGACAGGGAGACGTAGGTAGAAAATAGAAAGTAAAGGAAAGGCTTGTTCCAAAATAAAAACAACTATTAGAAAATTAAAATAAACCCTACACCTTAATAGGATTTTGTATATTAATTTAAATAATTGCATGAATAATTGAAAATTACTTTAAGGACTGAATATTTTTTTATTATTGAGGTCTGCAAATGACCCCCTTTCGGAATATCAAATGCTATTCATACCGAAAACATTCCCTTCTACTAGAGTTGATGCATTTAGTGGTGAAACTGATTAAGTACACAAGACCCTGGTAATTTTTCAGCTCAGACAAAATCTCTGACATACGGGAAATCCTAGTAGTAGACGAAATGGACAATCGGAAAAACATAAAGAAATCATTCTTTAATTTCACGAAAAATCTTCTAAAAATCCATTGTGAATAAAGACTACAGCCTACGTTCTCCTTTTTCCTTTTTGAGAACTACTTTATACCATTTTGTAAATCCATCGATTTTTAATGTTAACAAGGAACTAATACACACTATTCTCATGTAATTATTTCCATCAGCCATTATACTGTAATTCCCTGAAACCCAGTTTATTAGGTAAAAATCCGTAGATTTTAATTCCTCATACATAAGTAAATGAATCGGAAGAAACGAAAGAAGGCTTAATTCAAAAACCATCTTACGCTCATTCCCGTTTTTTCTTCGGGCAAGACCGAAGCCTACATAGCCATTTCAACTTTGATTTACATTTTAATTTCATAAGCTGCTTATTTAAAAATAATCCTTTTTTGTGTGTGTGAAGAATATGGTGAAGGGACATGATAGCAGGTTGTTCATCTTTTGTAAATCCCTGGTCGTTGAGTTTTTTGCCGAGGTAATAGGTGAAAGCAAGAAGAATGCCAAGTAGCTTGACTTTAATGCTAAAGCCCCTTTATTTATTTTCAAATACCTAGCTCTTGGAACGTAAGCCTTTAGCTGTTTAAGAGAACATATGTTTTCAGAAAAATATTATTCTTCCGTTGCAGAAGGGAAAGAAAACCTTAAAAACAAAGAGCAGCTATGGAAGATTATATGAATTACTATTCGAATTGCATTTTCTAACTAGTAAAAAAAATAACATCATTAGGTTTAGATATATTAAAAGAAGCAGCTTGTAAAATTTAGCACCAGTTGAATATCCGTAAATGTTTTCACATTTGCATCAGAAATATTTAGCTTTAGAAATCGATAATTTCTGGCCCCTAAAGCTGCTTCAGATTTAAATTTCTCAAAAATAATTTAAGAGTATGAAAAAGTTTAATAGCATCAGAATTTAGAAGCTGCATTAGTAATATTTTAACAGTTGAAGTTTTACTGCTGATCTCAGAGAAGATTAAAAAAATTTTAGAAACAATTCTGAAAGATCTCCTCTTAGACAAGAAAATTTTTCAAATGCAGTTATTTTTCCTATAGAGCATGAATTAAGTTATCAAGAAGGTTTTGATTGGTTTGGTTTATCTGCTTATGACAAATCACATGAGGGCTTTTTCCGTAAGAGGAAGGATGCTTTCGTGGAGAACACTCTAAGGTAAACTGGCTTGTATACACGTTGTACATGGAGAAAACCATGAAAATGCCCATGCAGCTAGCCCGCTCGCGGGATTTGAACCCTGACCCAACTACCAATGTTACTGTTCAGCTGCTGTTCGGCGAAGCAGGTTTTCAAGAAATATATTGATGATTTTGCTTCACTAAAAGCAAGAAAAATTAAATTATACAAAATATTTCCAAATTAGTGCATTTATTCCGAAAATTAGTTCACTAATATTTATACTGTTTCAGAGTTATTTATAATTTATTGAGGAAAGGTATATTTTCAATGTTTTTCATTTAAAAATTGCAAGACTTTATTTGTATTATTTTACCGACTATATAAATCTACGATAAATATTTTATGAGAATGATACTTAAAAATTTAAATTGATGAATGTTTTGTAGAATTATTAGGCCATTTTCGATGTCAGGAAGCTGAAGTAATGAGCACTGCCTTCGCATTCGAACCCCGAACCTCTCGAATTCACGTCGAGCGTGCTGACCACTACACCACGAAGGCACGCGAAGAAGGCGGGAGAAATACATTATATACTCCCCCTTTTAAAGGGCGGCTGGGTATTAGGGGATCCAATCGCCAAATCTTGATGGTGGAGAATCATTATCCACAACATTTTTTAGTTGGGGCGCCATTGTAGAGTCATTAGATTTTTTCGAAGCAGGAGACGTGAAAAATGAGCAATGCTATCGCCGGGATTAGAACCACGGACCTCTTGAATACGCGTCGAGTGTTGACCACTGCACCTCGAAGGCATGAGAAGAAGGCGGAAAAAATACCTTATATACTAACCCTTTTAAAGGGCGACTGGGGATTAGGAGACCCAATCGCCAAATTTTGGTGGTGGAGAATCATCATCCACCACAGTTTTTAGTTCGGGCTCCAGTGTAGAGACATTAGGTATTTTTTGAAAGCAAGAGCATGAAAAATGAGCAATGCGTTGGCCGGGAGTGGAACCATGGACCTCTTGTCTGTAGTTATTCTGAAAATTTATGATGCATTTCTTTTCTAACATATAAAAATATCAGGGAATTTCGTTGCTAGTTCGGGACAAGACACAAAAAATGTCGTTTTTAGTTCTGAGATAAATAAAGGAATTTAGTTTATAAATGTACACATAATGCATTTTATTTCAAATAGTTAACGTAGCAATCCTTGTCTGATAAGCATTCATTTGATTTCATAATGCGAGATATTTAATGCACTGCACCAGTTGCTATAAACCTAGATATGGATACGAGAAAGAAATTTACAAGGCAAATATTTTCTCACAAATCGTGATAATCTGAAAGATATTAGTTTATCTTTATCTACCAAATGCATTTTGTTTAAACGCATTTTGTTACCAAATGCATTTTGTTATTTCATTCTTCTTTTCCTTTTATTGTCTGTTAGAAGTCTTTGTATAATTCAGGAACTTTACCACTATTAGAGGTTTCAGAATTTTAATATTATCCATTTAACATTCCATAACAGATTGAATGAGACATCGCCTTTTTTCCCCAAGCGCTCAGCGTGTTTGGAATAGGAACGAAGTAACCTTTTTTTCACGAGACATTCTTGTAACTTTTTCTAGCAGCGTAAAAGCATTTCCGGAGCTCATAATTTTTTTAATTGAATGTTTGTCCTGATCCGTCGATATATGGGCGAGCTCAAACAGAATTCGCATTGACTATTTACAAACTCCATGACATTTTCTTGAACATATACTGAAGCGGAAGCACAGAGATTGATTCCAATATTGATCTACACAATGCGGGATTGCTAAACATCTTTTATAAGAAGTTCACAATGTTAATTTCTTTTTATCGTTAAATCTACTCAACATGTTTCTTATATAACAGTGCATTCATTTCTTTTAAAAATTATTAAACACATTTAACGATCAGAAAATTGATTGATTAATGTTTAAAATTAAGTAAAAAACTTAAATTGCCTTGGATTTTGAATAAAAATCTTTGCGATTTCGAGGATGATGAGGTATGTATTCATCTTCTTCAAGAACAAAATATGCTTTTTTTTTAAAAAAAATACATTAATCTAATATTGCCTGTTTGCCTAACTTTAAATCAAACTATCTGTCTATACTAAAGTTTCTCTTATCATTTTGTTCAACATACATTTTATAGTATGCTGCATACTGCGTTTAAGGAAATACAATTGTTCTTTTATAAGGATTATATTATACTACTGCATTATATCTTAAAGGAAATTATTAAAATTCTATGGTAATTAGAACACATAAAGTACAGTTTTAATAATCATGCAATCTTCATGCGTTACAAAGCCAAGACAGAGATATTTTGTTTTTTAATTCATCTGAAGTTAAAACTAAAAGACATTTCTTTGTTCACGTTTCACATGCATTTAAGTATAGTCTAAAGCTCTAATAGAATTTTTTTAATTTACCCCTTAAATTACATAAAAAGGATAAGGATAAAAAAGACACTATGGTCATCATTTGTCTATTTGCAGATTATTTTTCCTTTTGCTGTTGAAATGCCTTCTCATAGTGTCTGCATCAGTTTTTTAATTAGAAATGTAATTTGAGCGAAAATAGGAAACGTCATATTTTTTTCTTAGTACATTTTTTCTTGCTCCTGTGACATGCTGCAGAGAAATATATAAGTCAGTAGCTTTACAGAATTATTTACTATTTGTGATACACAAGACTATAAAATGTAACATTTTCTATTGATTTTGCTTGTGATAACTTATAAATAACAATGCTTAATGTGTTTGAAGAAAATAACTTTTCCTCCAGCTCGTATGCTCTTCTTTCAAGTAAGCACTAGAAGTTCCGCCCAAGGCACTGCACATTTCGCTGCGTGCACTGTATCAGCAATGTTCAATTAAGTAAACTGACTCCGATGGAATTGCAGGCAGGAGGTCTCTTTTTATTAGTAAAAAGGGCCAATTTGCCCAGAAGGACTATTAAATTCGTTTTTGCATTTTGCGTTGATTCACGAAAAGCGTTGTTTTACTTTTCAAATTGTTGCCTCCAAATATTATCGCCCTGTATTTTACTTAAAGAAATTAAATACTGAAGAATCTGCATAAATGTATGTATGTTTCTGGCATTGTGATAAAATAACGGTACCTAGAGCCATCAAATTTTGAATATTGAACGTTTCCACCTGAATATGGGCATCTGGCAGCTCAAATTTGAAATTTGGAATTTGTTTTATTGTCGGTCTCATATTTTGTAGAACTTTAGCGAATTTTTGATTAACAAACTCAGGGATTTCAAAGCGAGTAATGACAACGTTGTACAAAAATAAAAAATTTTTAGACTGTGTATCGGAAATTCTAAAGTTATGCTTATTTTAAAGTTATTTTCCGATACTGCTCTTGAACTGAATTTTATGGTTTAAGTGCGAAGAACATGATATTGAATAAATAAAGGTAACACACAAAATGTTAAAAAAAACTCTTTGGATGTAATTTAAAATCTGAAACCTTTCAGATGTTTCTTATACTTCGTACTGCTGCACAATTTACGAGAAAATTCCAACATATCTGTGGCGACTTTTCTGAGCATCATGCGGGTTTTTAGTTGTAACACTTCAGGCAGGTGTTTATGACCTCAATGACCTTAGCAAATATAGCAAACTATCAAAATTGGTAGCTGCAATTAAAACTGTTTTAAGAACGTCTAGCCATGAAGTGGCTTTTGTGCTAGGAATGTCACACAGTGCCATGACAAACCACTTGCAGGAGCTCGGAAAGATAAGCAAAGATATAATTTTGATATCCAGTGCAAGGACCAGTGCTCGACCAACTGCTTTTCTCTTCTAATATGGCGAAAACCTTACCCATTTTTAAGTCGTATCATCAACGGTGATAAAAATTGGGTACATTACATTAACTTCTAAAGCAAAAAAAAATGGGAATATATCTGACCAAAGACCACCTCCATCAAACAAACTTGATCTTCACTCAAAGAAAGGCATGCTCTATAGATAAGGGATATAGAACGATTTGTCTATTTTGATTTCTTGGAAATGAACCAGGCCATCAATTTCGAAGTATACTGCCGTAAATTTAAGCATATGCATCAATAATTGCTGACCAAATGCCATGTATTGCTCAACAGAAGAAAAGTAATCCTTCAGCAAGACAATACTGAATTACATCTCTTTCAGTATCGACAAGTCTTTTTACAGGACAAAATATTAAAGGTCGCGCTGATGGCCACTAAACAGTCTCGCAATTTTTCAATTTGAAGTCAAAGCTCCCTTTGATAGGTGTTTTGAACTTCTGCAAAGATAGAAAACGGTTGCAGAAAGCAATGAACAATTTGACTAATGGAACTTCTTTATATAAGAAATCCTACCCTTAAAATTAATTTAAAAACATATGTTTCTTTCTTTTCATATAATAACTTATAGAGTCTGTAAGCAAAATAATTCAAATATTCACTACAGAATCTTCATACTGAAATCGCTGGTGTGAATGCAGTACTTCTTTAAATTAATCCTCTTTCCTTACTCCGAAGTTTGTAATACCATTTTGTTAAAATTTTAATCGGATTTTATGGAGAATGAAGTAAAATCATTTTGTACTCTAAATTAGATTAATTGGTATTTTAGCAATTTAAATCTATTTAATACATCATATATTTAAGCTAAAATTCTGAATGACTCGCGTACCCAATGTTTCAGTTGAAGATTACAGAATGTAATGTTAAGTTAATTATATTTTAATTTAAAAAATTATTTCTGCCTAATAACTATTGTTTTGCACCATTTGATTATAGTTATCTCATCTTAAATATCTCTAAACCAGTTCTGCTTGACAATGCAATGAAATACAGTTTTAAGTTAATGAGAAGAGATTAATATAAGTGAAACTCTTACATATTTTAGGAAGACAACCATAAATTACTGGCTAAGGGACCATTGAACTTTAACGAAGCGTGCTCTTATTACCTACTTTATTCGAAAATGATCTCGTTTTCATAACCACAAAGATGCTTCATGCGCATATGTAACAACTGCTTTGAGCTTGATGAAGATGAGATGCAGTTTTCTGTGTTCACTCTTTTCTCGCTTTATGATAAGATGTAGTTGGCTCTCTTCTTTGTTAGTACTTTACCTGGTTTAAGAGAACACATTTTTTTAGAGGAATTTATGTAATAGCTGAAGGCTTCTGTTGAAAACTCGGAATATTAACGATTATCTTTCTTTAAGCCTTTTTCTTTAGAGGTAAAGTGGGAAATATGGGGCTCCATTAGTATATTCAGCAGATATCTTCATTTAAAAATTCCTCATTTTAGTCAACTGAAGCTGTTTAAACCTCCTATTTTTCACTTGTGCGACAGGTGATGTTACATAAAAACGATGGATAATGAATTACAGACAATGTTAAGTTCCTTTGGAATTCAAAGTAACTTCCTTTGGAATTTATATATTGCTTTGTTTATTCGGGAAGTACTTTGAATGATTACTCACAAGTGACAGATGACGCTCCTGGTGGCTTCCAGAGGTTAGCAGGAACTGTTGCTGCCCTCCATTAAGAGTCTGTTGCAATAAAAATAATTTTGACATGGCCATACAAGGTTTGAGAGTACATAAGTGATACATTACAGTAATTTCCCCTAGTACTTAATGAAAATTTCGTCTCGCAGAAGTTAAGAGTATTTTCGAACTAAATATGTAAGTTTAAAACATAATATATTACATGATATTAATTAAATTAAAATTAGCATTAAACTGAAACTAAAAATTAAAATTAGATTAAACTACAGACTGCTGTGCCGAAATTTTTCCAGTCCATTTATTGTGTAATCTTTGACAAGAAGGACTGTGTCCTCAGCATATGCAACCGCTCTGCTATGTGCTGGACTATTAGCTTCATGGATAGAATTGAATGGTAGATTCCAGAGAATAGGACCTACTCAAGGAGGGCAGCCTTGTTCCTGGATTTTGGACATAACGCTGCTGTTGTCAGCTATAATTGGAGAACGATTTGTCTGATAGTATGTACTGTACACTGTACAGCTTTGATTGCATATCTTACCGGCGGCCACAATACAGTATAGAATGCCTTTCGAAGGTTAAGTGAAATCAAGGCTGTGTGGAGGTTGGCATTTCAATTGTATGGATACTTTTTCCCCGTGAAACATAAAAAGTAGACGTCGGTAACCTTTTTCAGCTGCGGTTCAAAATCAACCAAACAGTGCATATTAAAATGACAGTGCTATTTTCACTTTAGAACGGTATTTCTTGGTGAATAATAAGACAAGTTTATTGAGAAAATAATTACAATACACTTTAAACATAAAAATTTAAATTGTAATTATTATAAAAATAAGCATAACTGAACGATCTTTATTTTTCTCTTCAATACCGATAATTCCTCTGATGTTTTCTTCAGTTTAGTCAAGTCTGGCTTATACTTATTCGTCTTAAAACGAATTGGTAATCATATCAATTTTCTGTCGTTAAGCTGCTCCTGTTCTTACTTAAAATAAGTATCACGTGTTAAAATATTTGCTCGAATTTATAAGTTGAAACGAATGCGGACAAAATGGCATAGCCAATTTTTTGGAACTATGAATTTTGGATCGGTGTTGCCAAACTTATCCATTTCTGTTTTACAATTTTTATTTTTTAGAAATCAAAATGCATGATCAATACTGCAACTTTGTAATCAAACAAAAATGTTAAGGCTATTATTAAGTTTTCTGTGTTCCTCAAAATCTCGTTTCGTATTGATGCTTTATAATTTATTTTTATATGCAGAATACTTTATTTTCAGAACTCAAGTAGGTTCGTTGAAGTAATGAAATAGCTCGGTCGTAGGCTATCGAGGCCTGATCAAAAGCATGAATCGTGGAAAGGCCAGTTTGGAAGCCATATTGTTTTAGGTGATGATATTTTAGCTGAGGCATGCTTCAGCAAGCGCAAACAGACTAACGTATTATACATTTAATGCACTTGCCACTTATTCAATAGTTTCTTCCAGTACTAGGAAAAATCGTAAATTTTTAGAATTCAAAAATCTTATTTTCCAACTTGAAAACACATTTTGGTTGTCCAAAAATATAAATAACAGTCTATGTGACGTTTTAATTTCGGCAGTAAATCACTTGCCAAATATCTCGTCAAAATTGCTCTCTCATTTTAGATAAAACATTCTTTATATGAACGAAATTTCTAACATTAAGTAAAAATGTTCATACGTCAAATTTATTGAAACATGAACATGAGGAAATGAGGTGAAATCTTGGATTTTATAAGGTATAATCAGAGTTAAAGTTAATTGAAACTGTCGATAAGCGGCCAGGGCTGAAACATCTAAAGAATAAAGTTTATAAAATACGAAAGTTTGAGAGACTATTAAAGAAAAAAGAAATAGAAGCATGCTTAAAATAAAGTTGAATTTGATGTCAAAGATCATGAAAACTATACACTTCCCCCATCAGTTATTCAAATTATGCTTTTCCCATGTTTGGTTCTTTTCCAATTTTTGTTATGAAAACGAGAATAATGCCTCTAATTTTTAAAATTTGTATTACTTCGAACCAATGAGTCCCAATGGTGAAATAGAATGCTTCGCTTAAGGAGATGAGAAAGTAAACAAACAATTATATTTTCTTATTTTCCCGCGGGTTACTTGCGTTTGGTTTGAAAGACCTCCTCGATTTCCATGAGGAATATAATTTTAAACAGAATGTAAGTACATTCTTTGACATCAAAACCCCAGAAAGTATAACTCAGATACGGGGCAGAAAAATATCGACCCAAAAGTCTATAATTTAAATGCTAAGAGCTAAGAAAAAAATGATTTAAAGAGCACCTATTTTTTTTCTTTTAGAATTTTAATGAAACAAAATAAGTGCTTTTTAGGCTCTGTGTTTAACATCAAATATTAATGTCAGCGAAGACAGGATATAACGGATGTTATTTTAAGTTTTAAAAAAGAACTTCCTATTTTTCTCTGCGATGGAGGCTTAATAATTTTTCTGAAGAAGACAAATAAAAACAAAAAAGATTTGTTAAGTAAACTAGCTACGTTAATTTTCAAAAGAATGCCAACAGCAAATTTGCATCTTGAAAGGATTTACATTTTTCACACGCTTTTACCTAGAAATTTCGCTTTTATTCATTTTTTTAAACCTCTAATTAGATATTTGGTTTTCACGAGTTTTCTGTTTTATTCCGAGTTGAATTTCGTAGAAATAAGAAGAGATGCCTTTGAAATCCGATACTAATCTTTTATAAAATAAGAAGTCCACAAGAGTTTCGCAGTTGCGGTTGTTGGTTTTGCTTTAAATTCATTTTTATCACTATTTGCAAAAGTACTTTTCACAAAGAAAGTTTTTCAAGTAAAATATAATAATATTCACTCTGCGTTAAGAAAATAAAATAGGAAATACATATGTTTTGAAGAGGAGTAACTGTTACAATAATCCATTCATGCTTGTCTTAAAAAAAGTGGTGATTAAATAAGTTTGTAAGAAATTTTGTGTTAACCAGTTATTTATCATTTCACTCTTTGCTATAACCTTTTCTTTTAGTCTTCCACACCATATTGCAAATGTGTAGCCAGTATTTAACCTGAGGATTTTAGATTTTAAGACAGAGCGTGTTTCTGGTCCATGTGTATGCCCTATGGTTGTTAGTTTCTTGCCACTTCTGATACTTGTAATTATTTGGGCTTGCGTACTATGCTGCTGGTACTTTGAGTGTGAGATATCAGTAGAGCAATGAGACAACTTCTAGTAATATTATCTTGTATAGTCCTTGGCTGTACACCTCCAAGATAACATCCGTCCTAAGTCGAGCCTTGCTGACCTAGGACGGATGTCATCTTGGAGTCACCATACTTGAATGTCACCACAGTGAGAAATTTATTGGAAAGAAAAAAAAAGAGAGATATATAAAAAATAAAAATAATAAATTAGACACAAAACAATCCTAAAAAATTACATGAATAGATTTTCCAGTGTTCACAACAGCGGTATAAACAAACTGAACATAATCATTGTTATCAATATCACCCAGTTCTCTAATGACTAATAACCATTAAGCATATTTTTAAATAAAGCATTATTGTGCTTCTAACAAATATTTACTTAGCTTCAAGTTATATACCAATGCGCGTTAGAAATTAACATAAAAGAATACGTACGAACAAAATTTCAACATGCATAGGAACTACGACACAATACACATTAAATAAAGGAAAAATGTTATACAAAATGCATAATAATAAATACTATAAAAAATAAATACATAGTAACATAGAAAAGTCTATATAATAACACACAATGCATACATAATAACACAAAATATGCAAATTACACAAAGTACGTAATATTACATAAAAATACTTAATAACACTTAAAAAGGATTAAAATAAAATACATAAAATTAGATAAATGTTACTTGAAGATGTATATTTTTCTTAAAGATCACAGGTTTCACGGACGATGAGAAATTCTGGTATACGTGGAAGGACAGTAATTAATAGCTTTCTCAATCCTAAATTGTGTAACTTTACTTCCGAGCGTATTCTTTGTCCAAGCTTACTGTGGAACATCGAATCATAGAATCCACTTAACTTATCTAACACACACAAGGATCGAAGCTACCTAAAGAAGAAGAATCTACATTCGATCTTTCTCGAACTCGACAGAATTTCATTCAGAGTCTATGCTAGTTTAATAACTGATGTACTCAGGAACTCGTGTTTTCATAATTAGTGATTATATTATTAATGATATCAGTCATGTGAGTTATAAATTACAACTTTAGAAATGACATTAAAATAGAAGAAACCTTACTATATTGAACAAAGCTATGTAATATTTGTTATTAGAAATAGCTTTCATTATTTACAGTGATGAAGGGACTATTCATAACAGTTTAATGTTGGGTATAATATAAATTACAGAGTTAATTATATTATAAATTGTATCAATTAAATATATTTTTGCAATCTGAAACTAAAGTGTAAAATGTTAAGAAGCAAATTTATTGCCTCGAAATCTCGCAATTTGTTCAGTCTTTTATGTTTTAATTTGAAACAGAAGTCGAAGAACGAACTCTGCCAAATTTGAAAAACATTATAACGAATGTTTTATGCATGATTTATAAAATAGTAGAATGTAGGCCTGTTGCTTTTAAATCTTTCGCTATATTAAACAATGTACTGTTTTACTTTTGAAACCATATTTGAGATCTTACGCCGCCTCTAGTGACAGCTAGTTATTGTCCAGATCTCTTGAATTTTAAGTAAAAAAATATGTATACCTCATTGAATAGCAATTTTTTATCGATCGCACGGGTAACACATGCCCAGTAGCATAACTTAAGAAAACTAAACATTATGCAGAATAAATTGTAGCTGCTATTTCCAGCATTCTAGAACGCTCAGCATGTGTATATTTGCAATAGAAAGAGTTGTTATAAACCGAAGAAAGCAGAATACAGTATTCAAAAGAGTTTCTTTCTTCTCTAATCAATCTGAATGATTTAATAGTAATGTAACACATATCAGCATTCCGGTAAAGGGAAAACATAGTATGAAACTTGCATTAGAGTTTCAATATTTTAGATGCTGTTCACCACATAAAATGTAACTCCATTATAATTGTATGCAGATCCACATAAAGTAGCGGTATGATGTTATATCGTTCGATGCAGTTAGGAAGTGGCTTTCTAAATATCAAACTGAATACATATATTACTATGGGGCTATCATTGTACGCATGTAAGACAAGTTTTTAAAGTATTTTTATCAAAGTAAAAACATACCTCACAAATATGTGGTGAATAAAAATATGCAACAGGGCTGACCCCCTAATGTTTTCGAATTTCGCCTGATTAAAAACGTTGCACATCGCAAGATGCAAGACCCCTATATTTACACTCTTTGACAATAATGCCGCTATATTTATACCGAATGAAAAATTTCACATTATTCCATGCGAGATCAGTAACTAACGTTTTTAATTAAATTGAAGGAATTTTACTGTGATTGATAAAATAATTCATTGGTCTGGAATAAGAATTTAAAATGTGCATTTCTGAACTATCGTCATTCTAAGAAACATGCCGCATGTAAATACAATCTCTTTATTAAGTTTTTCACCCAGTGATTTTAAAGCAACGTAATAGATCATTTTATCTGAGAAAGTGATAGAAATTGAGATAGAATAGCCTGTTTAAATTCATCTTCAACTTCACTTTAAATACTTAACGTGGGGGTTCTTAGCCAGGGGGACTCTCTCCTTGAAGGAACTTCATAGTGTCAGGGCTGGACGCACGCGGTCAGCCTTTTTACCTGTTAAGAATTAAGTTCTAGTTCATTAAAAAAAATTACTTTATTCCAGTTTTGGTATTTATCAACATTTTCTACACGTTTTTCCTTTAATATGTAAATCTTGTTAAAACATCATCTAAATTTAAATTAATGCACATGCATTTTTTTGAGATTTAGACAGGACGGGAGAAACGATCCTTTAAGAATGATGAAAGTGGTGCATGGAGCAAAACATTTTGACAACCATTGATCTAATGTTTATACTTTCTGTTGTTTTTGCCCATTGATAGGGTAAAGGGTTTCTCGTAGCAATTTCTGCACCTGAAAATATTTTGGCCTGTTTTATTTTAAAATTTGCGAATCTCATAGAAATTCAAATTTACTTTGTGAAGGTAATGAGGAAACATCGAAACACATGGCAGGATATATAGGCTAAGAACACGAGATTCATTTTATATAAAATTTTGCTCTTTAAGAAATTCATGGACATCACTGCAGATAATACATTTTCTTTCATTTGTATCAATAAAGATAAAACATGTTCTGTCGTACCATTCGCATTATTAATCATAAAGCCGCTGTGTGAAAAAATTTCAAAACACGATTAGGTATGTAATTCTTTAATTCCATTTTTGGAGCCCAAGGCCTGACATATGAACTAAATAATCATCGCATATAACTTCTGTTCTTCTGCTCTAAACAGAAATACATATTCTTCCCCTTTCAATGAATTGTGGTCTGAAGTATGTGAGAATGAAAATGGGAAAGATTTACTGAACTTAAATATTTTAAATGATTGTCGAATTTTGCCTTTCGTTTGGATACCACAGGAAAATGAATGAACTTGATATTTAATTTCAAGGTAAATTTAGAAAAAATATTTAAAACGCATATGCATTTCCAAGAAATTTACATTTTGAGAAAAGATGAAAAAGGTAAGTATTCAAACTGTATAATAGAGAAGCTAAAGAATAAAATAAACTGCTGAACGTAAAAGATAAAAATTACATTAAGTATTTAATATTTTTTAAAGTTCATAAAACTTTAAAAAATATTTTGAGCTGCGTTGCTATTTAAGGAACGAACTGAACAAATTGCATTGTTTCAGCTGCTCTTTGAAAATAATTTGCAACTGTGTCATGGAAACGGTTGCTTGCGTTGTTCTTTGTTAGAACTTGCTTTTATTTTGAAGAATGACTTCTGATTTCCAGAATCTACAAAGGCCTTTTGCCTTAATAAGGCTGTATAGAAACTGGTTTGAAAGCTCTTTCTGTTACGACATTATTTTATTTTAATAATTTTCTAGACAGGGACAGACATGTTTTCAAATATAACACGAAGACGAGTGATGAAAAGGGAGAAAAACAATTCGTATAATTTATATTAATCTTTGTTTTAGAACTTAAATAGCATTACAACTAAATACAGAATCAAACCACAGATGGAACTTTTCGCAGTTGCATTCGAAAAGGAGAGACAAAATGACTTCAACGAAGAACAGAAAATGCTACTCTACCCACTAATTAAATTTACATATTTTATTTTGTGTTGTATTATAAGGTGTTGTTTACTTTGCCAATAAGTAGTTTGTGTAAATACAAACTTTCGGCATCACAATAATTACATATTTTAGTAATTTTGCAACATGTATATGAGGAATGGACGCGTGGAACAATGGCTGAAGAAAGATAGGAGAATGAAACGATTTTAACAAACCAAGATTATTGGACGCAAAGACAAAGCAGTGCTTATAGAATAGCGGAAAAAAGAAAATGAAGGTGAAATGCCAATGAAAAAAAATGAGGGCGAGCCATGAGGGAGAAATGAAGTAGGTGGACAAATTAAAAAATGACCAAACTGATAAATGGACGTAGTACGTGGACACTACTTTTCAGTTTAACAGATCCACAGCTTTCTACAGCATTCACCAAAAATGAGATTAATCAAAAAACAAACTGTAAAAAAGAAAACTGTACAAAAAACAAACTGTAAAAAAGAAAACTGTACAAAACACAAACTGTAAAAGTGTACAAAAGAACATTAATATGATTCGGAATGAAATAAGAAAAAGACCAATTTTGTTTCGGAAATACAAATTAGCGTTTATGTAAGTTTTATTGATGTGAAGTCCCTATTTTATACCGCTAATTAAAAAAACTTTGAATTATGCATGTTTTGCAATATTTAAAACCAATTTTTTTATTAATCTCATTTATCTGTTTTTTGTGCCTACCTCTCTATTAATTATCATGTATAATTAAAAATTCAATATAGTTCTTTATATTTCGTAATATGTATGCGAATAAATATGCAATTTTCCCTGGATTAAAATGTCATGGAAAAAGTTTGTAATGAACAGCAAACTATCCGATATATAAAGATAGGATTTTAAGATTACAAATGTCAGATAAATAATAAATGTATCATTAAAATGTCAGATATTAGTCTCCATGAATGTTAATAATTTTTTCATTCTGAAAGTAAAACAGGGAATCATGCATGTCTAGACAGATGATTAAAATCAAGCTTATGATTTGTTCTGTGATGAATGAGTCTGAAAATACCTCTTTGATATGTGGCAGGTATTATTTTGGCAGGAGAAGGGTAAGAATGAATAAGTAAAGAGAAGAAGAGTGTATTCAGAAGTTTCTCATTTGTAGGAATTCATCACAAGTTTTGAAAGTTTTGGTGGTCTCAATACAAGAAAAGTTTCTCTTGTAAATGATATAAAAATTTAAATTATGAAGAAATTAGGGCAGGCACTTGTAAGGCGTGTAAGCACGGTTTGGTATTAAATTATATAAAATAACTTCAGGTCTTTTATATACTTAATTACCATATTACTACGTGTAGAAATAGCAAGCGTGTATAAGCTGTATTCATAATTTTTACATATAATGAAAAAAAAAAAAGAAACTGATGTGGACACCATATATGACTTCTTTGTGCGCCTATTAAATAATACACATTTTTTTGCTGCATTTCATTTAAAGTTCCTTTCTCGAATTATATAGTATTGTAACTTCTTGTATATTGTATTGTAACTTATTGTATATTGTATTGTAACTTAATTCAATGAATTCCGAACTTAATTAACCTATACATCAAGACATGTTGAAAATGACATCAAAAACTGCAAAATTTGAAATTAAATATCCCAGTCAGTTTTTTATGGTACAGGAGTCCATCTTCTTATATTTTCGTTTTTTCATAACGAATAAGAAACATTTCTAAATATAAGTATAGGAAGCGGAAGAAAACATTGAATGTCAGATTTCCAATATTTTCCCCAAATTAATACTTAAAATTTGAAAGTGCCAAAACATGAATGTTTTTGTCCTGTAAAACACTTCTGTAATGGACGTATATGACCAAGGATTGCGAAAATAAAGACCGGGTAAGCATTTTAAGCGGAATAAGAGGGTGAGTATCTATATATATGCATACGCTTTAGGTACTGCCAATTGCAATTGCAATAAAAGAAGGAATTGTATAGCATTCCACAACTAGATGTTATATGCCTATATGAAGGCTGAAATCGTTTTTTAGTTATGCTAAATATATATGTACGTACGTAGAGACCTGAGGCAAAACTGCACTTAATCAAGGCTGCAAGACTTGTCTAGCAACTTTTAGTCCCACGCCGATTCGGCGCTATTTCCTTCAGCAAGTGCTTATTCTTCTTCATATAATAGCTTATTTTCATACCTGTGAACGAGATCGACGAAACAGCGCATTTTATTAAATAATAATTGGATATTTTTCATTCCTACCAAGTACAATAGTATTCTGCAAGCCTGACGTCAAAATTTAATTAGTGACTTTGGGGATGTTCAAGAGTTTACTTGATATTGATAGTATATGTCATACTGATAGTATACATCACATTGATAGTATATATAATATTGATAATATATGTCATGATATGAAATGATAATTCTATTTCAGAGATACCAAAACAATTGGCTTAAGTTTATTTTCAAATGCATGTTTTCTACACATACTTACTTATAAATGAAGATCTAAGATATATTTCAATCAGTGGTTATTTTAGAAACTGCATGATATTTAATTATGGTAATATCTATTATGTTTAATAATTAACATTGCGTAAGAACGGAATATGTGTTGAACAGTTAATATTACACGCATTGTTATAATGCGTGCATTATTTAAATATGTTAAATGTCTATGTTCTGATTCATTGAAAGAGTTAAAAAATTGCTACTTCATACAGTAGTAATTGGTAATATAATGTGTGATTGGTAAATGTATTCTATGTATGTGAGAAAAATTTAGGGCTAATAACATCGTATGTGGCATAATATATTTGAAATATTTATTTGTGTGGTAAAAGAGTAAGAAGTGTAACTGATTCTAGTTTCAGATCGGTGCCTAATCTAAAAAGAGTAGGAAAAGAAAATAATAATACTAAAAATAAATCGTAGAGAAAAAGCCCTTGAATCTTTAATCAATTACCGAGGAGCAGCTAAGAAGATAAGTTTGAAAATTTAAAAAAATAGCTGAAAGATAAGTTTACAAAAGTTGAATCAACTCACAGTGTGAGAACCAAACATACATTTATATAGATTCTTTATTATTTAGTTTCTTTAGATATAATACAGGGCGATAATATTTGGTGACAACAATTTGAAAAGTAATTCGTACATTTTAAGATGATTCGACGCAAAATGCTGTTTTCAGACTAATAGCCCTTCTGGTCTGACACCCATTTAAGCTAATAAAAATAAAATAAAATTAAAAATACTAAATAAATAAAAATCTTACTAATTTATCCAAAAAACTCTTTTTGACTCTTAGTTATTATTACAAGTAACAAATGTTTGCGACTTTTCTGAAAGGCTTCAGATTTTAAATTACGTCCAAAGGGCGTTTTTTAACACTTTGCGTGTTACCTTTATTTATTAAATATCACGTTCTTCGCTCTTAAACCATAAAATTCAGTTCAAGAGCAATATCGCAAAATAATTTTTAAATGAGCATATCTTTAGAATTTCCGATACACTGTCTCACGCGCTGGAGATAAAAAATGTGTTTGTTAATCAAAAATTAGTTAAAGTTTTATAAAAAAAATAAAATCGATAATAAAACAAATTCCAAATTTCAGACTTGGGCTTACGGATGCCCATATTCGGGTGGAAACGTTCAATATTCAAAATTGGATGACTCTAGGTACCGTTGTTTTATCACAATGCGAGAAACATATATGCATTTATGCAGATTCTTCATTATTTAATTTCTTTAAATATAATACAAGGCGATAAAATGTGGTGAAAACAATTTGAAAAGTGAAAAAACGCTTTTAGTGAATCAACGCAAAATGCCAAAACGAAATTAACATTCCTTCTGGTCAAATTGCCCCTTGGACTAAAAATAATAAAATTATGCGAATGCTGTATGTGTATGGACACTGCATGATTGTTTTTGGTAATTAGTAGCTTTGAATGAAAAAAATTATTTATTATGTAAAATCTATTGACATGTAGTGACATTCAATGTCTATCTGACAAAAGAAATTTTAAAATATGTTAACATGTTTGAAGTTACTGTTTTAGTGGCTTACTGTGTGTAAAATTTAAATTGGATGTAAATTTTTTAATTTTGTTTAATGGTAGGCAGTACACAGTATAGTGCCAGTTGTGAAAATAGAGCGTAATTTAAAAAAAGTGTAGTGTCAAATCATAAGTATGAAAAAAAATTCCGAAAAAATAATGTTAATTTACAAAGAATGTAGTGACTGATCACGAGACTATCAAAACTGTAAAGAGATCGTGCTGAAAATCAGAGTATAGTTAGAGATTATAAATGTGACAAGTGCGAACTTAATACAAATCTATAAAATGTGTAGTGCTAATTTTTTTATAAACAACGTGAACTGGTCTGTATAAGAATATGTACCATGTAGATCGATAACTCTAGTTCTGGATGCCGTGATATGGTTATTCCTTTTCTTCGTTGAGCGGAGGGAATGTGAAGGTAAGCCCTCATGTTTCCTTGTGACTATAAACGTTGGCTAAAAAGACTGCATATAGACCGGTTTTGAAGTTCCCCTTTGAGCTACAACTGATGTAAACTTCATCACCAGGCCCAATTACGGAAGCATTCAAAGCATTAAAACATGCCTTTCTCTCTTCCCACTTTAGTTGTTACGTTCGCACCCGTGCATGAAAGCTACAAGACTTGTCTGGTAAATTTTGGTTCCACGCCGATTCGGCCCTATAATTTCTTTTAGCAAGGTCAATAGTTTATTTTCATATTTGTGAATGAGATCGACCAAGCAACGCATTCTGTTAAAAAATAGCTGGACATTTTTCATTCCTACCAAGTCCTATAGTATTCTGCAAGTCTGATGTCGATATTCAATTGGTGAGTTTGGCGATGTTTCAAGATTTGGCTTCCTTCGATGTACTGTTCTTCTAAAACGCACTCGCGAAATTCGTTATGTAACTCTTCAAATATTACATCATTCTCAAAACATTTTAAAAAGGAAGTCTTCCAAGGGAATTTGTTGAAATAATTTCCTTTTCTCACGCTGTACTATCATTTGTTATTTCTTCATCTTTTGACTGATTTTCTTCATTTTCAAAGCCTCTAATTTGCCCTTTTTCCTTTTGGACTGTGGCTTGTTTGACGCTTTTGCCGTTTTTCTTTTTTTGACATTGTCCATGACTAAATTCTTGTTCAAGACTAAATAACTTTCTTTTGCTAAAATTTTAATTTTGGAATCGATACAATATAGAAACGGTGAGGGAATATTTTGTTCATCTTCGGGACCAGATGATGAAATACTATACAAATTTCCTTTTGAAGGAATAACAGAATAACCATTTTATTAACCGGATTCTCTTGTTATAGCTGAAATATTATTATTTCCATCAGAGGAAATAGAATAAATTTCTATATTTAATTCTTCATTGGAACTGAGTTTTGAAACAGAATTGTAACCGGGTAACCGGATAAAAATTGTAAAACTTATCAAATCTTTCAGATCGATATTTTCTTCTAAATATTCTACTCGAAATGATTAACAGAAAAACAAATTTATAGATAAATGTTTTATTAGAGGTCTCGAACAATTGCAAGCGATATAAGGTTGTGACACAAATCAAGGCAAAGAACTTACTAAAACATTCAGACTAGAAACATGAATCTCGTTTGAGATATTACCATTTCAGAGAGAGGGAACATCACTTCTATTCCAACCAGCTGTTGAACCAGCTGACGTGGAAAACAAAGCCAAATAAATGGTGTCAACACAGTTGCACCCAGCAGAGTTAGCCTTTGACTAAGCAGGAGAGAAGAAGATTCAAAATGACTGCTAGCCATAATTCTAGGTATATACAGTTACACATAGGAAAGTAATAATTTAAAACAGGTGAAACAAATTATTTTGTCATTTAGTACGTATTTAGGAAAAATAAAAATCTGAAAGTTTTCAGATTTTTATTACATTATGCCCAGAGGGACTTTTTTAACATTATGTGTGATACCTTTATTTATGAAATATCATGTTATTCCCACCTAGACCATAAAATTCAGTTCAAGAGCAATATCGCAAAATAATTTTAAATGAGCATATCTTTAGAATTTCCGCTACACAGTCTCACACGCTGGAGATAAAACTAATTTTTCTGTACAACATTGCCATTGCTCGCTTTGAAATCCTTGAGTTTGCTAATCAAAAATTCGTTAAAGTTTTACAGAATAGGAAATCGATAATAAAACAAATTCCAAGTTTCAAATTTGGGCTTCCAGCTGCCCATATTCGGGTGAAAACGTTCAATATTCAAAATTTGATGGCTCTAGATACCCCTGTTTTATAGCAATCCGAGAAAGATATATACATTTATACAGATTCTTCATTATTTAATTTATTTAAATACAATACAGGGCTCTAATATTTGGTGGCAACAATTTGAAAAGTGAACCGGCATTTATAGTAAACCAATGCAATTAAACGTCCTGCTGGGCTAACACCCTTTGGGCTAAAAATATCAAAATATATAACAAGAAAAAAAAAGAACAATAATTTTAATTTCGTTTGAAGTTAAAATGACCGCTTGCGTAATTCTGGCGTAAAGATAAAAAAAATATTGCAACATATATATATATACAGCGGGAAAACAAGGAAGATGCTTGAATAACAGAACCCGGCAAGAGTAACAATTTTTGTGGTATGGTGGATAGTAAAACGTGAGTATGGAAATACATTAAGCACAAAGAATATGGAAAAAAGTAATTTTAATCTTCCATTTTTACAAAAATCAATATTTGATAGTTAGAAAATTTTTCAAATTAATACGACGTATAATTAATAAATCGTATGACTTTATTCAGACGAAATATTAATCAAAAACTCTGAAAGCGCTGAGTTTCGCACTCATTTATCTGAGTGGGGCAACAGTCTTGGGCGTTGGAGATGCTTTATTTCGAAAAGTGTTGCTACTGCTTGTCTTCAATTCTAGAATTTGTTAATCAAAAATGGATAGAACTTGAGTTTTTAAGACCGTTTGATTAGAAAGACCGAAATCATTAAAAACTGCGTGCCGTTGTTCCTGATATAATGAGAAAGAATTAGCTAACTTTTGTATTCAAATTTTTTATCTGGTTTCCATATCGCATCAGACTGAAAAATGTATGGTTATGGATCGTATTTTATGCATCGTTATTAGAGAAGGATTACAGCGCTATCGTTCTCTCTGTTATTAGATGCATTACTCTCATTTTAACCTAACTGGCATCGGGCACTTCCGCTAGTATATTATAAATTTCTTTAACAATTTTGAAAATTTTATGAAAGCATTCTGGTTTTGTAAAATTGTTCTTTCATTACCTTATTGATTCATTTCTTTTAATACTTTATTGATCCAAATATAAAACTGATTCACGTATAACGCGATTCTGAATTTTTAAAACCTTTTCTTAAAGAGAAAAAATGAACTTGCTAAAAGGATCCTACACATCAGCTTAATACTTTGATGGATCACCCTCAAATGCGAAATCTATTGTTTTCTTTAAAAATTAAGCTTCTTAAGCAGGCGGCGATCTTATACTTGCGCAATACACTTTAGAAAACAATTTCAGTATTATGTCTAATATGAGTATCATACCAATCACAATATTAAACTGTTATTGCTAAATATGAATATGCGAATATTCAAATTACATTATATAAGTATTATAATTATAATACTAATATATTCATAATTGCGATATATGGGTATCATAATTATGATATTAATATAATGTAATAAGGCATAATTAAATAATCGAACACTCACACATTCAGTTAAAGAAAAACAGGCATTAATATTTCAACATATGTTAGGGGTTATATGAAAAATCACTTTAATATGATTTTCAAATCTTAGGTTGGGTTTTTAAGAGGGGTATATTTTTAAAAAGTATATTCTAAGAAAAGAAATAAAACAGCATCTTAGATTAAGACTAATAAAATTATAAATACAACTCGAAATTAAATAAATTAAAATTTCAGTAGTTACGTTTGAATGGGCTACCATTAATATTGTTTGCATAGCAAAATATACCAGAAAGCTTACGACAGTACAAAAATGATTTTAGTGATTTTTAATAAGCTTACTCTAAAGATGTGTAGACTAAAATTATCAGAAAGTTTACTGAATCAGGGCATAATAAACATGTTCGAAATTTTCATGTTAAAAAATCTAACATCTTTCTGTCGTTCAGTGGAAGGTGTGTAAATGTAAACTAAATTTTCAAATATGTGACGCAGAATAGAAAATTTCAAGATAAGGATTGCATTCGTTGCAGGTAAGATAATTCAAAATAACCAAATGGGTTCCTGAATAAGTAAAAGAAATATTTTGCAATAAAAAAGCATAGCACGCAATATCTGAAGCTTGAAATCAAAGAATTTGACCACATTTCATAATATACGTAAAATGAATAGATTATTCATGTTTGCTTTAAAACTTGTCTGTATGCTGTTACTTGTTGAAAATACAGTTGTTGCTCCAAACTGTGAGTAAGAGTGCTGTCTGTTTGTATAAATCATTGCTGTTTTTCACCTCTGGTTTCTTAAAGAGCTATAACTCTATAAAAAGATTCGTGTAAAGTAGATAGGCTACATTATTACTTCATCCTTGCCTACATGTGTAGCAGATCTTATCCGTCTAGATCTTTCTTTCTCTTATGGAAAATAAAAATTTTATTTCTTACGTTTGCTACAAAATATTGCTGTTCTTCAAAGGCAATTTCTTTGGTGTTGTAGGAATGACTAGTCATTAGATGTTGGTTCTGTATCATTAACTTTGGCAAGAATCCAGTAACGTTTTTGAAGAACACAATACTGGACGAGCATGGAATTTGCACAAATCATGAGCAAAAACAACATTAGTTAGTTGATTAATTAATTGTTTTGTTTATTAATTATTATGTTATCTCAAATAACAGAAATTTTATTCTTTTTGATTTCAATGGTGTTTATTTAATAAATTTCCCTAAGCATTTAACAGATTACATATACCTATTTCATTCACATAGTCGGAGGATAATTTTAAGTAATCCATACGTAAACAGTTGCAGTGATATGTCTTTCATTTTGTTAATATAGTACGTAACTGCATTATATAATGCTTTGAGATAACTACGATGTAAAGTGCTGTTTTTTGCCATTTACTTAATATCTGCAAAACAGTTTATGATATGACCATTGGCTGTTGTTTTTGCTTAAGTTGTTTAATAATGTAAATAATTATAAAACATAATCTTCTGTATGTACTTATTACAAAGTATCTGTTTTTTTCTTACGTACATATTACAAAGTATCCATTTATAAGTACATATACTACTTTTAAGAGGAAGAATATTTTTCTTGTTTCCCTTATATTAGGCTGAACTTAGAGCGTCATCGATTTCTGCGCTTACAAAAGGCTGTGAGCAACTGTTCCAAAAGAAAAATATACTTGGTTTCGAAAGTCATAATCAAGGAAAAAAGAACAACTTCCTCATGAAACTGCCTCCAGCATTTTACCATTTTCTTACTTTTCTTTTGACGTGATTTTATTGGCACTTTCTTTCTCTTAAAAACGTTTCAAACTTCGTATTCGTTCTGGAACAATAACTGAGCAAAGAGATTTTTTTCCAAGATATATATTCTGATAGTTTGAAGTAATCAAGTTCTCCCTGTTATTTGCTTTAGTTTTTATAACATTTCAATCAGACTATCAGAAGAAGTTACTTAAACTTCTATAAAGCTTTTATACGTGTTATTTGTGTTCATTTTTAAAGTTTAATTTTAAAAGTTATTTTTATCGTTTCTAAAAGTTATAAGATATCTGCAAAACATTTATTGTGAGTTTTGGGGAAAGCAAGCTTTCTTCACTCATAAGTTACCAAACCTTAAATAAACAATCAATCAAATGGTGCAGGAAGAAGGTACAGAAAATAGAAAGATTGTGAATGCTCGAATGCAGAATCTTTTGCTGAGAAAAAGAGCACGTTACCTTCTTGATTTTTAAATTATTTCTCTGTCCGATTTTTTTAAATTCATTTCTAATTAGAAAAGCCTGAAGACACACATTCATATATCCACTTACGACGATAAAAGTGTGTTATTAAATTTGTTTTTAATATTAATTTGATTTAAATAATCAGGTTTTAATTTAATTTCTCTTCCTTTCCAAAGAGTTTAGATATTATTTTACAATAAGCATTATTTTGTAATTGTTTATAATACAAATTTCTTCTTTCTAGGAATTAATAAAACCTACACAATAAAAATATATGCTAAAGTCTGATTATATAAAGTAAACCATATTTAAATAAATACTTTGCTTATTACCCGACTGTGCGACAATGTGAATTGAGAAGCGCCATTCTAGCCAAGAAGATGACTACGAAAAGAATGTTTATGGAAATCAGATAATCAACCATTATATAGCAGAAAGAAAGAAGAATAAAAAATGCAATACTTTTGAAATATCATAATTATTGCTGATAGAGGTTTATTACTTTAAATAAAAATAAGTTTTCTTGGTGCCTTTGCAAAGTTAAAAATTACCAGTTATAACTCCTTTTTTTAAAACGAATTTCCAATTTTTCACAGTTAATTTTGTTTCACTTCTAATTTTTCATCTGAGGCAAGTGCCTCATTCGCTTCACCTTGTCCTGGTTCTGGCTTTGAAGTTTCTCAAAATGGATGGTGTTGTCATTCAACCAGTCAGAGTGCAAATTCTGATCAAATGCTTGTGACCGCATTGTTTTGTAGAACGTAGGCATAAAAATTCTAAAAACGTTCTTCCGGACTGTTAACTGCAGGGCAATAGAGGCAAAACATCATAGAAAATCTTATTAAGAAGCATTCAATCAAAACTACTATGCAGACTGATTAAACAAACTAAATTATTTTGTACTGGGTACTATGCATTCTGGGCAAATTATTTCATCAGGTACTTACCCGTATGTGATCAACGAGAGATACCTTCATCTCCCACCTATGATCCTCATTTCCTCCCCCTCTTGTATAATGCATGTGCAGGGCAATTTACTTTATAAAGTCCTCCGAGGAGACATCGCTTCTCATTAAGTTGATTATACTCAGTATACTTAAGCAAATAAAGCCACTTGTTTTCTTTACAAGCTTCTCCAAGTAACATACTGACTTACAAAAAGCACGAAATATATACGAAAGAGGTTTCCTTAGAAAGTCGCCTTCGAAATAATCTCTTATCTGCAGCTCTCAATTGTGTCTTTTATAGCAAATAATAAATCCGTTTGAAACGGACGTGGGTTAAGCAAAAATAATGAAAATGCTTAATGCTTGAATTGCTTCCCTGGCCGGCTCGCTCTCCGGCTCGCCGATAGAAAACATGTGGTCCATGGTTGCTGAACGATTGTCCCAGATTACATCCCAAGCTGCCCCACCAGATCAACTTTGGCAACTTGTGGAAGCTGCTTGGTCTGGTGTACCCCAAGAACACATCCCCTTGGAATCAATGCCGAGGCGTGTGGCAGCGGTGATCTTCAACAATGGCGGCTACTCTGACTACTGATTCTAGAAGGAACCACACTTCACAGATGTCTATAAATTTAATCATTTGATACTTGGTCAACATACTATCTACTAAATAAATTTTGTTGTGATATCTCTTGTCTTTCTTGGTGTTGCAATTTGGGTGGCCAGCAGTGTACGTTTGAAAAGAAATTACTTTTTGAAAAGCATTGAGTTAAGAGTATATGTGCCATATTATAACACATTTACAAATTGTGTTTCAGTTCATGAAGGGAAAAATAAAGACGCTACAATATACATAAGTAGTTATTTGTTGAACTGCTTTCTTATAGATTCAAACAGGATTTAAGAAAATGACGACACATTATTTGTTTTCTTTGTTTTGTATGAACTAAACAGATGCTTGTATATTTTTTATTAATGTTTATGGTATCGACACTACATACTTTTCTAGGGTGGAGTAATTTGAAAAATTTTATTTCTTGATAGTGAGGGGCTATTAAGAAGGCGAAAGAAGTGAACAACCAAAACAAGAAAACGTTGTACATAATTTGAAATTCTAGCCCTCAAACAAATGTACTGCTGCTTTAAAATGCTTTCTGAATACCCTCACCTTTTTCACAGAATGTGTCAAAGCCAAGTCAGAGTCATTGCTGATTCACAAAAGAAAGTATGTCAGGTGAATAAAGAATGAGGAATATTTTGGCTTCCTGCATCTTTAGACGTTCTGACATGTAGAATTCGTAAAAGCAAAACCTGAAAAAAAGAGCAAAACGCCAAGCAAGCGGACATCTTGCTTTTAAGGATTCTTAAGAAAAAAAGGAACCCGTAAGTTGAATCGCTTGAAAATGAAAGAAAATTAAGACTCTCAAGAGAACACTGAACGTATTTGTTTTCCTCAACTTATTATATCTGTCGTAGAAATGAGGTTATGAATGAAACTAGAACAATTTAGAGAATGTTGTAGTTTGTATAATGGAAAGATAGGAAAAGAACCGTTTTGCTGTCAGGAGGGAGACTTAAACAATAATGTGAAAACTTTATGTTTGGTAGTTATATAAATCAATTTACTAATAATAGGTTAGATATTTGAATGAAGTATTGAAATCATCAATTACAGTACTTTCAGATTTCTAGGTAAGAGATGGCTGCAGGTAATGAGTTCTAACACGGCTCTACTTTATGTAATTAATTATTAAACTAAAAATTAATTTAGAACGGTAACTCCAAAATTAAATTTCATAAAATCAGTATGTACAATATTGTAAAGCCTATCTAATGATATTTGATTGCACCAAGATTTCAGGTTACAGCCATTACAAAGTGTATTCAAAAGAGATTAGAATTCAAAGATGTGTTAAGTTTAGTGATTTACAGTCTTGATGGTGATGAATTATAAAGTTTACGACTGATTTCACAGTCTACATTATGGCTGCTGTCATTGGAAAAGTGTTACCTCACAGGAAAAAAATAATTAGATATTACTGAGTTTACAGGCTATAAATTTCCTGAACATCTTAGATGATGATGATGATGAAAATTATTTTCAACCGTACAGACCTCATTTAAACGTAAAGGCAATAAAATGTGAGTTTGGATTCCTACAAAATTACTGTAAAAGAATTTTTATTCAGTAATGGCTTACTAGACTTTCAGAATACATGAATGTTCGTTTTCCTAAAGCTGTAAGCAATCATTAATGAGCAATGAAAAAATATCATTATCGAAAAAGATCTTTTCTAAATTATAAACACGGTGATGTGATCATAGTCACCATATTAAAGAAGAAAATCTATGTATGGATATTGTAATGCATTAATAAATAATCCCTTTAGAGGAAAAACTTGATTATGCATAACAGCGTTGACAGTGCTGTACAAATGACTAATGTGACAATTGACAAATTACAAATGTACGTATCAATATATGAATTATATAATTTTATCTTTATGTAGTTAATTACTAATTATTTGTACTCTAGGCTATGAAAAGTTTGCGAAATCGGTAAATCTCAGGTATTTCGTGAAATTTTAAGATTTTTCCAACAATTTCTTCTCAAATTTTGCCTTTGTCTCCCGCATTAAAATTGTTGTCCTAGTATAACCAACTAATATTATCCAGTTATTGAGCAACTATGAAGGTGTGTATTTTCAACCTGTACCGTGAAGCCACAAGCGTAGTTGCAAGCAAAATTTCTTAAGAGATCTGCAGAGATTTTTGGCATGTGAAATTTAATTTTCGTCTGGTGATGATGAAAGTCTGTTGGATTTCAGCTAGCAAATTAACCCTTCAAAGCACAGACTGGAATAACTGTTTGTGTGTTGCTGTTGATAGTTAAGGAAATTACTCATAAAAATAATAAGAAACTGAACTGAATTCTCTAGTATCTGTGCTATGCAATGTCTGAACATTTGAGAATAATTCGGAAAAAGAGCATAGCAAAAAATAAAGCTTTTAGTGGTTTTTCGTGTCGCTTAAATGCAAAGTAAAACAAAATTTAGCAGTATGATTTGCTGTAAAATAAATAAAATGGACAGCACTTATAGCTTCAAAGGTCAAATAGAATTTTCTTCTTGGATGAGGAATAAAAAATTAAACAATGAACAACATGATGATATTGTGCATTTATTATTAAGCTTGAATTGGAATAATAATAACATTTATATAAATTTAAGTTTCTGCTCGCTAGAAAACCTGTAATATTTCTTTCCTATAGATAGCAATCTTTCAAATAGCATGCAAGTATTTCGTAAGGGGTCATTAAAATCAAATCCTTTTGATTTTGCTATATAGTCAGTCGATTTAACAGCATGTTTATAAATATTTGCTCTTAATCTTTGTCAACCATTTTTATTTCGGCTTCTTCCTCATCTACTGTTTGAACGTTTCTGTTCGCTCTTTTAATTCTTTGCGTCAAGTATGTCTTGATTTAATCAAAGCCAATACTCCTCCTTTTTCTCTTACACTCCTCTGGGTTTGGTTTACTACTGTTTTGAATTTTTTAACATTGGAAATAACTTTCAATGAGGACCAACTCTATTAATACCATTTAGGACGTAAATATTCCTACTTTTCAGCATTGGAGATTAGTTTCTTCCCAGGCAATAATCGACATTAAACTTCATTCCAAGTCATACCAATGGCATTCACTGTATGAAAAATCTCAAACATCTTCTTTGAATTTTCTTGGAACACCAGCTTGAGAATCTTTCGGCAGACGATGCGCAGATAATTGCGCAGAACTGAATAATATGAGCATGAATAATCCGGAATCCATTATATAAACCAAATATGTAGAACCTGAGGTTGAAATTATTTAAAATTTACATTTAGTTACAGGTAATTAAGCACAAAAGTTTTAGGTTTAATGTCACCATTCATGCACATATCTGTTCATTTAAGTTTTAGATTAATTACTCTGAAAGAAGAAGTCATCCATACGTTTAAAGGCTAGATGGTGAGTAGCAAATATATGCATGGTTAGGTTAGGTTAATTGATTACGAAAAAGAACACAAAGGCTGTCTGCCTAAGGTTGACGAATGCTTTTCTGAAGTATTTTGTAGGGAAAACTGGATTATTCGCGAAATATTTTCTAAGGAGTTTTCACCTCGTACATGGCGAAATCGATGAAAAATCCATGCTCTTAGTATATTTGCTTGGCTATGAACTTATGTCAAACTACCAGAATTCGGCAGTCGTATTTCTCAAATGTAAAGAAGGAACGTTATAGTTATTAAAAGGTCTCTAGATGTACATTTTCCTTCTAAACGTGTAATAAGTTTTTTAAACTGGAAATTATAAAATTGCATAATACGTACTTACAATGTTGCAAATAGAGCTTTTAATCTAGTATCTATCAAACTCTATGTTTTATTTAAAAATCATAAATTGTTTATGATAAAAATTAAGACATTCAAATAAATTATATAAAACACTTGTACATATTCTCAATCACTGCGTTTGAAAACTGTGACTTTATTCTTTAATGTTAAAATATAGTTTCTTAAAAATCTACTTTTACTTTATTAAAACATTTTATGGATATTTTATTATACGATTTATGCATTTTGTATTTTGCTCTTTCTCATTTTGAGCTCAATGAGTGAGTCTGTACATTTACTAAAGGGGGGTATTTCATTTTTTTAAATGGGGTTATTGTTAGTCCAAAGGAGCAATTTGCCCTGAAAGACTATTAATTTCGTTTTGGCATTTTGCGTCGAAAACTATAAACGGCGAATCACTTTTCAAATTGTTGCCACCAAATATTAGACCCCTGTATTATATTTTAAGAAATTAAATAATGAAGAGTCTGTATAAAGTATGTATGTTTCTCGCATTGTGATAAAACGCCGGTACCTAGAGCCATCAATATTTGACTAATGTAATCTTCCATAGAATATGGGCATGCGGAAGCCCTAATTTGAAGTTTGAAAATTGTTTTATTATCAATTTCATATTTTGTAACACTTCAACGAATTTTCGATTAACAAACTAAACGATTTCAAAGGGAGCAGTGGAACACTATACGGAAAAAAAATTATTTCCAGCGTGTGAGACTGTGCATCGGAAATTCTAAAGATGTGCTCATTTTAAAATTATTTTGCGATTGCTGTTGAACTGAACTTTATGTTTTGAGTACATAGAACATGATATTTAATAAATAAAGGTAACGCGCGAAAGGTTAAAAATACGCCCCTTTGGACGTAATTTAAACGTAACGTAATTTGACGTTTTTACGTTTAAAATCCGAAAGCTTTCAGATTTTTGTTTTCCTTTTTTATATTATTTTTTATTATTAATGATTGTTTATCATTGGACGTATTCATTATAAATTAGAAGGAATTTAAATTATGAGATTAGTATTTGTAAATTAGTTTTATTTATCTGCTTAGTGTTGAAAATATTTCGCATTTGAAGATAAAACCTCTCTTATCTTGAACAAAAAATTCCAATAACGTTGGAATATTATCGCAACATTCGTTGAAATTTATTGTCAAGGAAAATAGTGCACCAGGACATTATCTTGAAAAAGAAGAAGTACTGAAGTTTGCTATATATTTCTTTTACCTTTAACTGGCGGAGCTGTGAAGACAGATTTCAATAATGTGAGGGAAACTGCGACTATAAATTATTGTTTTAGAATTTTTTATTGTTGTTCTACATAACCATAATATTGCAATTTTCGTCATCTCTTGTTTAATTCTTTTCGAAGATTTTCTTTGGTTTCCGGCCCGAGAGATGGTTCTGGTATGATAGATAAAAATACCATACTTTGTTTTCAACGTAAGATTCTTTAAAGGATACGCTGTGCAGCAACTGATAGGAAAATACTTTGTAGAGTGGCAGATTTCTTTTACTTTATTTTATTTTATGCGTCATTTAAACCTTATACAAACAAACAACTAACAAGTAATATAATTTTTTTTAAAGTCAATTCTCAATTCCTGCTTAGGTCACCAAAGAAAAAATTTATTTTAGTTACTTTTTATTAAGATTTTTCGTTTCTAATTTAATTCATGTATTCATATATTGTTTCTAAATTACATAATTCATATATTGATACGTACATTTGTAATTTGTCAGTTGTCACATTTGTCATTTGTACAGCATTGTCAACGCTGTTATACGTAATCAAGTTTTTCCTCTAAATGGATTATTTAACGAAAGAAAATGAAAAAATAAATGGTCTATAATTTCTCATTATATCCATCTCTTGTAATGCTTCATTATTGCAAGGAACCTTTCCAGTGAGTTTCGAGCAGTTCAGTTCTTCAATTAAAATTCCATTTAATGATTTCACACGACTCAAGTCGACATATGCCTGACCTGCTGCGAAGAGTTTTCGTAGGAAGCTTTTTTGGCGCTTATTTTTTCTTTTCTTAATCGTCGCTAGTGTTATGTTGTAGTTTCTTTTCGCTTTCTTCGTTTGTGAAGCAAGGGACATTTTAAAGGGTTGTATTTTAAACATATCTTATTATAACGTTAACATGGAAATATAGTTAGAATTTTCGCTACATAATGGGACATTACATCTAGTCTAGTCTGGAAATCTATCGCCGGGATACCACATAAGTTGCGGTGTATCCGGCTCACTGAAGTTTGCAACGAAGTGCTCCTAATGTATTTTTCCTGACAAGTAAGCAAGATAACTGAAGCAAGAGAGAAGAAAGATGAGAGTAGAGAAAAGAACAGGGGTGCCAGACACCGCAATGCAAGGAACCAAGACCAACGGAGAGGATATCCTGACAAGTCATAATTCATGAGCAAGTACTATGAGTACATAGCAAAATAAAATAAATCAAAATATAAGGAATACATAAACAATAATAATGAATAACAAATAAGAGTACATGAAACACTGCAAATTCAATAAATTTTAGAGCATACTTCAACAGCAATAGATGAAGTTAATATTTACATATACACAGTCCAGTCACATTAATGTGACCATCTGTCAAAAGCCAGAATAACCACCTTTCGCAGAGCGGACTGCTGCGAGACGTGCAGGAAGAGAGTCACATAGGTCCCTGAAGGTGTTCTCTGGGATGTTGAGCCATGCCGACTCTAACGCCGTGGCCAGCTGCGCTAGATTTCGCGGTTGAGGATCCATGGCGCGAACAACTCGATCGAGATGGTCCCACAGATGCTCGATTGGGTTTAAGTCAGGTGAGTTTGCTGGCCAGGGGAGGACAGTAAACTCATCCTGGTGCTCTTCGAACCACGCACGTACACTGGCAGCTGTATGGCACCTCGCATTGTCCTGCTGGAAGATGCCATCATCCTGAGGAAAAACAATGCGCATGTAGGGGTGAACATGGTCCGCAAGGACAGATGCGTACTTGTATTGATCCATTGTGCCTTCCACAATGATCAGTGAACCTAGAGAATGCCAGGAAAACATTCCCCAGACCATAATGCTCCCGCCTCCAGCTTGGACCGTTCCGGCAATGGTTGCAGGGTGGTTCCTTTCAGAGGTTTCACGCCTTATACGCCAACGTCCATCTGTCCGATGGAGCATAAAACGCGATTCATCCGAAAACGCAACCTGTCGCCACTCAGTGGACGTCCAGCTGCTGTACTGGCGTGCAAATTCTAGCCTTCGCCGTCGATGAACAGCAGTCAGCATAGGTGCACGAACCAGGCGTCTGCTTCGGAGGCCCAGACGCAGCAATGTTCGCTGAATAGTACTTTGGGAGACACTTTTGGTAGCCCCTTGGTTCATTTTGGTGGTCAGTTGCTCAACGGTAGCCCGTCTATCTGCCCGAACGCATCTCCGCAACCGTCGTTCGCCTCTGTCATCTATGGCCCGTGGTGCACCACATTTGCCACGTCGCTGATTTTGGACAGTCCCATTTTGCCATGCACGGTACACTTTTACCACGGCGGCACGCGAACAGTTCACAAACTCTGCCGTTTCGGAAATGCTTCCACCCTTGGCCCGAAAGCCAATGATCATGCCCTTTTGGAAGTCGGATAAATCGCTTCGTTTCTGCATTACGCCAACGATTGAAATGTTTTCCGAAGCCCTCACACACCCTTTATATACGCTCAACTGCACTGTGCTGCCACCTGCCTTCTGTGATTGGTTATTTAACTCTGACATGGAAAGTACGTGGTGGTCACATTAATGTGACTGGACTGTGTATACACTGCAGCAATAACTGCAAGGTTCAATTATTATGTCGGGAAGTTTAGGTCCCTAGTCAAATGTGCCGCAAGAGGTCTTAAGTTGTAGTCTTCTTCAAGGGCTACGTAGTCAAAAACTGAGAATTTATTTAAGTGTTCACATATTAGTGCCTTTTTAAAGAAATTTTTATTTAGTCTGTGTAAATATTCATTCAGGTATTCAATCCTGAGATCCTTATGCAGAGTATCATTCTTGACGTAGAAATGAGTGTTCGTAATAAGTCGCAAGGCCTTGTTTTGCAGTATTTGTAATATTTCTATATCCTTCCTAGTATAGGTGGCCCAAGCTGGAGAGGCATAAGTCAGGATTGCTCTAAGGCAGCGATTGCTTTCCCTTTCACACTGTTAACATGTTGTTTCCATGTGAGTTTCTCATTTATGATAACTCCTAAGTAGGTTGCATGCTTCGCGACGGGTACCACTGTACCAAAAAGAATCAATCTCTCCGTGATTGGCTTCCTAGTTCGTGTTCGTCTAACGATGAGAAGCTTGGACTTTGCCGCGTTAAAGGATATTCTCCATTTTTCACACCATTTTTCTATTGCAGGCATGAGTAGCTGTAATTTTTTCACTGCATAGTCAGGACTTATAGATCTAGTTGCTATAGCGGTGTCATCCGCATAACATCCGAGGTAATGGTTCGTAGTAATTCCGTCTTTTGGGAAATCAGCCACATATATGATATAGAGAAGCGGGCCTAAGATAGAACCCTGGGGGACCCCAGCGCCCAGTCTTTGATGTCCTGAAGTGTCGCTGCCTACGGAAACATAGAAGGTTCTTTCTCTGATAAATGAGTAGATGAGATGCACCAACTCTCTATTGAAGTTGAAATTTATTAGTTTATAAATAAGCCCCTCATGCCAGACGCGGTCGAATGCTTTCGCCACGTCCAGCATGAGTAAGGCGACAATCTACATTACATCCGCTTCACCCAACTCTATAAAACTACAATTCTTTAATTCCATACGCTTTTAAAATCTTTAGAATTCTGTCTTACTGTTGCCATTTATTTTTGTTAAATATTACAATCCCATTTATCACAGTCATGTGCTATCATTTATAAGTTGTTATAAAATTAGTTTTTTCAGCACGTGAGTATTAATAAACGGTCATTTTTTGTATGTCTTATAATATATTTAAAAAAACAGCATATCTTTAGTTTCCATAAACTGGAATAAATAAGTAGGAATTGCCTTTTATATGTGAAAAACTATATTAACATCAAGTGTCATCCACTACAAGTAAAAAAAAAGCATTTGAACTTGAGTGGATGAATAAAAAGTATTTTATTAACGATATTAACGATTGAAAATTTGAACAAGATATAGGAAGAGTGTGAGCTAATTTAAAAAAATGAAAAGAATGGATAAGATGGTTTCTAAATTCACATTAATGATTTACACTAATTACTATTGTGTCTCGAACAACGCCCTTATAATGTTTTTTCGACACTGGTAATATCGTCAGGCACTCAGTAGGTAAATAGAAGTTTTCCGAAGATAAAAATCTTCAGCATAAGAAAGATACCAGAGAGTTTCTAAAGAAAGTTCGCAACAATTTCATTTCTCTAAGTCAGAGAAGGTAACATGAACGTGTGTTTCGCATACAAGCTGCGGCTTTTTCAACTACTTTTATCAGGATGAATGGATATCAGGCGAAGCGCTCCTAGGTATCTCTCGAGGAAAAACAAACGAAAAAGATTGAAGAAATCTTTAAGAGATTTGTTTTAAAATTTTAGAACGTTTCGGACAAGCCTTGCTGTTCTATAACTGGTGAATAGAACTCAGATTAAACTTCAACTGGTAAATTTGCTTCTTTTTAGAATTGTTGGTTTAATATTTTATAAGGTCTTAGAATATCATAAAATCGGATTTTTGAGATAAGTCCTTTCTGCATGACTTTCATTGATATCCCATCAAATTTCTGAATTACAATAGAGTTTTGCAAAAGTGTGCATAAATGCATTACTTCGTGTTTTGTAAATAACTACTTTAATTTCTAATATTCGAAACTTTAGACATCGCTTATGGCATGTGTAACTGTTCGATACCTTAGAAAATAAAGCATTTATTTTCTAGAATGCAATTTTATTTCGAATACAGAAGAGAAAACAGTTTTATTTGGTATCTAGGAGTTTTAAACATACGTTGTAGATTTTGCGCATAAGGTCTGGTCCATTTCCACTAAACCAAGTAAACATCGCAGAAAAAAAATTCCAATATTTCGATCGGTGTGATACCAAGACACTATAAAAGAACACCCTCCTTTATTTTGGGTATTGATTTGCCATAAACATGATGTTTCTTTTGCAAGGCCGCATTGCAATTCCTGTAAAATCACCTCGGTATAAATGTAAGAAAAGAGGTCTTGCTGAAAAATTTCATCATATTCCTTTAGAATATTCTGAATTAAAATGGACATTTTTAAATATACTTCTGAAAGGTTTTTACTGGTTCGAAATGTGCTATTCAAAAATGTTTATTGAAATATTAAAAGCGACTTTAAAGTTGTAACGCACTTTCTCATACCTTTGGCCTTTATAGACCTCCTTTGGCTTACTATGCCTTCGTGGCTTAATTGAAAAGCACGAAACTACGTCCGCCTACTTATTGGAAAGTCCGAAATTCGAATCCCGGCGAGGGAACTGCATATTTTTCATGTTTGCCACTTCAAAAAGCCTAATGATTCTACAAAGTACATTTATAAAAATGCCGCTTTACGAAATTAATGAGATTGTAGCTGTAAAAGTTAATAATGTTTCTGACAGCAAAAAATTTTGCTTTTTTCTGAACTTATTGATTGGGTGACCAGAATATGTTAGTGTCTGAGAAAATTGTTTTCTGAATTTAAGCTAATGAAATCATATTTTCATTTTATATTAAGTTTGAAATAGTTTGAATACAAAAGTATTTGAAGGGGCTTGCAAAATGAAGAATATAAGGAAGTATTAAACATTTCTGTTTGATATGAAGTAAATGAAATGTTTGAAGGATTAGAAATAGTAAAATATAGTATTATTGTATTAAAAGTTGTAAATTTATATGAATGTTTTCATACAATTTTAAAATATTGTAAAAAAGTATACATATTTTGATACTTTAAATGTGCAATGAAATACAAAACAAAATTAAATTAAAAAATAAAGGAAAGAAAGGAAGTCTGAAAATGTTCAGATTTTGAAGTAGTAGCAAAAAATTTATTAAGGTTTCTTATGCTCACGTTGAGCATCGTAGGTTACCTAGTTGCTCCTGGAAACCTGAGAATCTCCTGCTAATAAAATGTTTTTGTCTTTTTACTTTTAATAATTAATCATCGCTTTCTTCGCACTTATTCCACATACAATTTAAGAGCAAGATAGCGAAATATTTAAAAGTAGCATATCTTTTAAATTCCTGTTAGAGTGTTATGGGTTGCCATGTAATTTGTTTTATATTGGCTACGTTATTTCTTTGAAAACTAGCCGCCCGAGCTGCTAGCCATATAAAAGCTTTATCATAAAAAAGTATATAATGATTTTAATGAGACTACCTAGTGCCATTTCATAAAAATAGTTAATATTTCTAATCAGATATCTCAAGATTTAAGTGCAGTTTTATTTAAATCAATCGGATTGGAAAGTAGAGAAAATATTTTTAAGTACTGCGTTTATTGCTTTTTAATCGTTTAGTTTACTACTCAATAACAGAAAGATTAAATCTGAAACTTAAATAATTTTTGCTTTCCTGAATGTCACCACTGTGGTGTGTGGAGATAATACGCATTCCATTTGAGGTAGTGGCAACACATAGCTTACAAATCCTCTGTGCTTTAAATAGCCGAATTTGTGGATTAAAACTGAGTTTACTAACGTTTTGCCGAATGGCAACAGTCTGGCACGCAAAAGATAAAAATGTTATGTTTCAAACTATGTTGCCACTTCTTGCTTTCAAATCGCCGTGTTTGTTAAATTTGTATGAAATATGAAATAATTAAAAAACAAATTCGAACTTCAAAATTCGGACTTCGGAATTCTTAAGTTTGATTGGAAGACTACGTGTATGAAAAAGTCGGTATCTCCAGGTGCCGTTACGTTTCCACAATGCCAGGAACACATACAGATTTACTATTATTTAATTTTATTTTAAATAATACATTGGGATTACATCTGGTGGCAACAATCTGAAATTAGTTAGGACACTGAGAATAGGTGCGTTTCGAACTGACTCGAAACAAACCTCAGCTCTACAAAAACTGTGTTAGCGAGTAATTTGTATTTTTTTAAATTTTAAATATGTAAATATACGAAATATTTTCCTAAAGCTAATATGAAATACATGATTATTTAAGCTGAAAACGAGACTGATTATGTGTGTTAAAAGATGGATCTGCGCCAACGATGTTTTTGTAATTTAAGTTCCATGCAGAAAACTGCAACGAAGATTTAAAATGGCAATTTTGAATTCCTTATCCAATATTAATGGTTATAAGACAGTGTACAGTTTTTAGAGGAAATTACTTTGAATAATACAAGATTGATAATTCACAAGTACATAAAACTTTTACTGATATGTTTCCTCGAAAATTTAAATCGTAGTAAATTTAGGAACGAGACAATAAATAAAAATGCAGCATTAGACTTCTTTTTAAATTACCGTTTTGCTTTAAAGCCTTAGCATCTTAAAAACTAAATTATCAGAATTTCTCGCTTGGAATGGCATTTTGCCAGTCGTGGCACTAATTTTAAAAGTTTCTGATCTTTTTAATAAATGTAATTACGTGTTTCCATTCTTTTTCACATCTATATGGGCATCTACTTCAAATTAGCTCTTTTAATTGGAAGGACTACGAAACGGTAACTACTTCCTGGGGATGTTCTTAGAAGAGGCTAATAAGCGGAAATAATACTTGGTGATTTATTGTGACGGTCTGACGTTCCGTTTACTTTTTCAGGTACTGTTCTGTTATCGAGGCCGAACTCGTTGCCAAATATTTTGTTAAACTCGTTAAAAGATTGGTTCATACGAAGTTGTTTGGTTTTAAAGTTACTACCACGTTACGATATTTAGTTTTTCTAAAAAACTGAAAGAATACCTTTTCAAAATTTGCAATTAGGATACTAATTCTAAACATGTAATGTACTTATATTTTTATTTTTATAGTATTCACCATGAACCTAATGAAGAAACATCTTCCGTTCAATTTCTTCATTCACGAGGATTATTTGCTCTGAAAAAAAGTGGACGAAAAACCATAGAATGAAGCTTTACTTCAATCTAAAGGAGGCCTATCAGCAGTAAAATCAGTAAAATCGCTGAACACTGGTAGTTTCGACCTGGGATTGCATCCAGGCGAAAGAACTGACTACATAGGCATTTTAATGGTTTTCCCTATGTGTAACTTGTATACGAACCAGTTTCCCTTTGAAAGTTTTCCCCGAAGGCAACCTCTCCATAGGCAGATATCCCTAAGGCGCTTTGCTGTAATAAACTAAGCCAAATCAAACCAAACTATCAATTCAGAGGAAGCACGGAAATGGAGATGTGAAGATATGACGTAACGAAGAAGAAAAAAGGGTTACGTCCTCAAAACTGATTTAAGGATCAAGAATCAGTTTCTGAACAGCAGTTCATTTCATTTATGCATGATGTTTAGAAATAACTTCCATTGAATTCTCTTAGTATCAGCTTGGTATGAATCACTGCACTTTTGTTAAAGTTGTATAAGAGAACTCTGTGATAGTGCATTAGACCGTGAGTTAAAATAAGTGGCTCTGGTAAGATTTTTAAAGTTGACCAAAGTGTGTTTTCGCGTCGAAAAACAATGTTGATCGTGTTTTTTCACAGCACTGAAGGAGCAGCAGGATTTGCCTAGAAACAAAAGAATGTTTTAATATGCTGAGCCTAACGCTTTGCTAGAAATTTGTTTAAAGTTATTGAAGAAAATATTAACGATGGCGCTAGAATATACTCAGACTGTTGGAAAGAGTATAAGACTGAATAATAATCAGAGGCCGAATTTGAACATTTCTGCGTTAACCGTAAATATAATTACACTGGTGTGCAAAAATTAAGGACGAGACGGTTTTTTCAATATAACTTTGTACAAAAGCTTTCCAAATCAACACATTTAAAACCGTAAGATCCCCAATACGTAAGGTCATGAGTAATGTAAGCAACACTTACTAAAAGAGAAATCAGAGGGATAAAAAGAAGCTTTATTCAAAAAGTAGCATGGAGAGCAATGCGACTGAAGGCCGAAACATCCCTGTGATGGGTGTCCAGCAAGAAACATCCGGTCTTTAATAGGGGATATGATCTCCCCTGTCTGCTAGGCAGGTTTCACATCATTTGTGCATGCTGGATATGTGGTTGTTTAATGAGCTGTTAAGACACTGCGGCTCGTTCCTCTTGTAGCACTAATCGCAGTTTCGGAATCGTTACTGGCGATAAGTTACGTGCTGCCACGGGTCTCCCTAGTAAGTTCCGTACATGCTTGACGGGATTTAAAGATCCAGAGACCTTGCCGACCAATCCATATGTTCAGTATCTTCACTCTCCAACAGCCCTTCGACAGTAACTGTGCGATGAGGTGGAGCGTTGTCGTCCATGAAGAGGAACTGAGGACCCATAGCCCTTGTGAAAAGACGCATGTAAGGAAGAAGAACCTCGTTACAATAGCAGTCCCAGGTGACGAACTTCCTTGGGAGATATGAAGGTCGGTCCGGCTACCAAGCATTATGTCTGCCCGAACGAGAACTCCGCGACCTCCAAAACAGTCCCTTTTGATGATGCTGAAGGAGTTATTGCGTGTTTCCCGTTCTGTCCAGATGTGTATGTGTCTAGAATCGCAACTCAGACTAAATCTGCTCTCATCTGTAAAGAGTACTCGTCTCCATTCATTGTCTCTCCAATTCCGGTGTTCTCGGCACGACAGAGAACGCCTTCTTCGATGAGCAGGCGTTAGCGGTACACACCGTACAGGGCGTCGTGGAAACATACCACCACCGTGCAGTCTTTTGGCCACGGTAAAACGCGATATCGGTCGTTCAGTCGCCTGTGTCGTGTGTCTAGCGATTTTTCCCGCTGTCTGCCGCCTGTTTCTTCTGGCCTGTAAGGCAATATACCGGTCATCTGCGGGTGTGGTTCCTCGTGGACGACCACTACTAAACCCCCGGATAGCTGTTCCTTAGTTTGAAATTGTTTCCAAAGTCGTGAAACGATGCTGTGAGCAATTCCGAACTCTGCAGCCACACTTGTCACACTGCGGCCTTCCTCCAACTTCCCAATGATTCGACCTCGGGTAAAAGCATCCAGATGTCGTCTAACAGATTGATTATTCGCCATTTCTCGCTGAGGCAGCAACTCGGTGTGATTGTAACTGCTATACGGCGTGCAATCTCTTTGCCAGAAATACCGATCTTACACTGACAACATGCTTTATACTACTCAGACACTCCCCCATTACGTCTACCTGCATATCTGAACATGTGATACCGTACATCCCCTTACTTAATCTCCTGATTGGTCTTTCTGTCCGCTCTGCCTCTTCGTTCAGCTGATATGCTAATTTTTCGACTTCGTCCTTAATTTTTGCACACCAGTGTATATCGATCCCGATTCTGGTTCAGCAAACTGTTGAAAGGTTATGGGGCAGTGCGAAATAAATGTTGATGTGTCACTGATCGTAATCAATTAGATTCTTATTCAATTGAGTTTATGGGCGGTATGCAACATCCTAAAACGCGAATGTTTTCAAACATTTTAAATGATATCCGCAGTTTCTTGCCTCCGCGTTAATTTTAGTTAGCTAACAAAATTTGTTTCCTTATTTCTTTAGCAAATTTTTTAACTTACATTAAAAATTTCTAATTTTAAACATTCTGTTATGTCATTTTTCCCCTTGGATTTTTCTTCAGTTTAACCGTATCGTAACCATTTTGGAGATTATTTTTATATTCCCAATTTTTCCCCAGACATCAGCATTGGGCGATATTTAAATCTGATCCCAATAACAGAACATCACCCTTACACCTGTACTGATAACTGCACGAAGAGAGTTGTGGTCTTTTATTAAAGATATCTCTTTGCAAAAGGCATTAGAATATATTTAGGAGTGTGCTCAATTCACTCAAAAATCTGCAGCAAGCAGTTCATTATTGCATTCAAACAGAAGCATACAGTTAAGGGGACACGGGACGTTTAAATGAAAAATTCTTACTTTTTGTTCAAACTTTACAATATTTTTCAGTTATGTGTATTGTGCATGTATTTACCTAAATATACAATTTTATAATGATAGAGGTAGAATTTTTAAAAAAAAAGTAAAATAATTTTATGTATTTTTACGTTTTTATACTTATATTCATATAGCCCCTTGCGCATAAAAATTAATCAGAAACCTACAATAATTTTCCTAATGAATCTATATCAAATGATAAACAAAATTGGGCATGCATTTTAAAATAGGATGAAACATCATTGAAAAATAAATTATTTATTAAATTTTTCACAATTTTTTGAATTTTTATGGGTCGTTATTTTACGAAAAGCCTAACAATTCCTAGAAAAGTTCATCAATAGTAAAATGGATGCACAGTTCTCTTATGAATGGTATTGGAATGATGTAAATCAAGTATGAAAATAATTCGATAACAATTAAAACGCAAGAGATAATTTTAGTACTCAAAATTTTCAAAAATCTGAAATCCGTGAAAACACAATATAAAGATTTACTTTTACTTACACACCTGAAAATGACTTATAAATGCTTCTGCATTCTATTATATTACTACTTCATTTATTAGTTCTTTCTCAGCTCAATTTTGTTCATTTGGTTTAAACAGAATAAATTTTATATGCTATGCTCTGTAGACAAGCATAACACACGGTACATCACGTAGACTTGTATTTACTTGCTAACCTACTTTTACCTATATTTCAAATATTATTGTCTAAAAATTTTCTTTGGTTTTTCTGCATAGCATTGCAAATACAATGTTATATAAATGGAATGGATTTAATCTATTCAAGTCTTTGATTGATTTCACAATGGTAATTTGAAACAAAAGCGTGTCAAACTTTTTCTAAATATCGGTAGAGGACATTCGGTTACAGAACAATTTTCAATGTCTCTTGGTATCAAAGCAATGGATAGGAAAGCTTGCAATAAATGCTTGTAAATGTGATCAAGGGTATAAAAGAGAAGGTATCTCAGTTATCCAAAAAATAGTAAGGGAATAACATAAAAGCTGGTATCCGTCTATGAAAGGTGAGTATATTATCGACACTGGTGTGTTATTTCATGGCATATGGCATAAATGTAGACACAATTCCTTGAATTCTATTGGCTGTGCTAATCATATTTTGACTGACCTAGTAATTGATTTTGTGGTAATAAACTATATATTTACTTAATTTTATGCAACTTTTTATACTTGATAATGATATCAATTTCAATATAGTTTAATATTTATGGAAAAAAAAGCTAAATGCATAAAACATAATATTTTAATTATTTTGGAAAGTATATCAATATGTGATTGTTCGATGGTAGAAAACTTTTAAAGTCGAAGAGATTATAGATAAGTAGCATAAAATTTAAACATAGATCAAAACAGAATTAAATAACTTGATATTCAATTTTATGCATATTTTGATATTCAGAATCACATTGCTTTGAAAATACTTTAATATTTCAGGCTAAACATGACTAATTAAAAAGAAATATAAATTATAATGCATAGAAAATTCCTTAAGAAAATAGAATAAAATACAAATTCTGGAAAAAAAAAGACTATTGTTATCGGGACCAGATTAGCGTATGCACATGTATATGTATGTATGTCCGTATACATGTGTGTGTATCTATGTCCATATACATGTGTGTGTATACACATATACATACATAAGTACATATAGGCATGCGTACATGAATCCAATAATCCACATATATGCATATACACACATACATGCATATAGACACACGTTTCTGAATCCCGTCCTGATAACAGAAGAGTACCAAAAACAAAACTTGGTACTGCGCTATGCAGTTTTTTAATCGTAAATCATCTTTTAGTTAGAAGAATAGTTTACAAATGGCTCGCACACATACAGTACTTTAACGCTAAGCAAATATACATATTCCAAAATGTGTGGCAGACACGTAATGGAAAAATACCCAAAATTATACCCAACAGAAAACACAATTTGAACTTAGTTTTCGATGTAAATATGCTAAATCTCCATTGTTTTTAAAACGCTCCTGCACTGTATGTTATACCTTCATTTTTCAATTGTTTCTTTTCCATTTTACTTTTGTTAAACCTTTTTTTAACTAAAGCAGTTTTATATGTCACAGTGTTTCTCAGAGTACTTTGTTTTAAACGTCGGCCATCCCGTTTCTTAGCAATACATAATGCTGGACTGTTTGTAATCGAGGGGTTCTTTACATGTTCGAAAGCTACATTTCCCATATTAAACTGGCTTATTCCTGACAGAGCAGCCAATTCTAGCCTTCGCTTTGAAACAAATACTTCTTTCGGGCAATGATGCCAAATTAAATTGTGCAGACTTTCATTTGAGTTCTGTGTTTTTCCATTTGAGCATCGTTTCAATATTTCATCATTTGCTAATCGTTGGTAAACAGGAAGTATCTTAGACACTACCTTTTCAGATAGAAACGTCTTCATAGTACTATGGTTAGGAATTTGTGTGCCTTTGGCTAAAGCTCTATTATAAAAGCACCAAGATTCACTTCCTGAAGGACACTTTTTATGTTGTGGATTGGTATTTGTAGAGCAACAATGATACAGGGAAGCAAATATTGCAGTTTTCATTTTTGCTACATCTGGTACATTATCTCTGATTGCTTTCCGGTAATAGTTTGTTAGCTTAGTTATAGTTTGTTCTGTAAGATTTCCTTTCTTTTTACCGCCCAAACATTCTCCCTTTATCTTCCATTCTTTTACTTTATTGCGTAGCCCAGTGCCAAGTCTTTTCGCAACATGATTTAAACACTCTTCCTTTACAATTTGTATATCGCCATAGATTTTTAAATTTGAAAGGTGTATAAATGATTTTCATCCCCATTCAGCTGCGTATACTTCCATTGAAGTGGAAGAACGATCATAGTTCTTTTCGCACATACTTGAGGTTTTGTGTGAATCGAACCAAACAGCATATTCTGCGCTATCGACACCCAAATCATGGGCAGTAATTTTACAATGATGGCAGTATTTCGAAATTATCACAAAATCAATAACAAGGCCAGTCAAAATATCAATGACACAGCCAATACAATATAAGGAATTATGTCCACGTTTATGCCACGTGCCGTCAAATGACACTCCAATGTCGATAATATCCTCTCCTATCTTAGAGGGATATAGAATTTCATGTTGTTCCCGTACTGCTTTCCTCGACAGCTCAAAGACTTTCTCTTTTATACTCTTGCTTTCTTTTACAAGCTGCACAACACATTTATCGAAAGTCTTCCTGTCCATTGTTTTCATACCAATAGACATTGAAAACTGTTCCATAGCAGAATGTCCTCTACCAATATTTAGAAAAGCTTCAACCATGTTTTTGTTTATCTCAAAACGCCGCTGTTCAGCCAGTCGTGGACTTGAATATGTTGAGCCATAAAGTGAATTGCATGAATTACACATTATCTGTAGCTTTGAAGAATAACCAAAATTATCATATTTGTTTACTTTTAGCTCATTTTTATTGCAATACTGACACCTAAGTTCTTTCAGTAAATTAATCCACATATTATCACACATGACAGTGTAAGTAGAAGCATTATTTTCCACTAAATCATCATTATTTCCAGCGCTACTGAAGAAACACAACTTCTGTTCAGTCCTGGACATTTTACTATTGTTTAAAATTATACTGCGTGTGTCAGGACAATCAGAATGTAGTAACACATCCACATCAGAATGGTGTGAAACATCAGCATTTGGATTGCATACTTTGTGCAAACCAGTATCAAAACATTCAACAGTTTCACTTTTGAATTTATTCCATCTTTTATTTGCTTTATCGCTTGCAAGTTTCCTTTTTCTTGAAGAACGGGACACAGGTTTTCGCCATCTGGAACTCACAGCATGCATACTTTCGATTTATAAAAACAAATCACAAATATAAAAACAAACGAACTTCGTCGTGGCGCTAAATGTAAACAAAACTCGAAGTAGTTCCTGTTGCCATTCACGGAAAGAATAATATGCATGTTGCAGCTTCTACAGTTCGAAATAAAATGAGTTAGTGGCTTGGCTGCGAGTGCAAAGTCTGAAAAACAAATATGGCAGCCCTTTAAATGCCCTTTAAACGCATTTAAATGCCCATGCCGAAAACGAAATTTCCTTATAAAATGCTTAATTTTCATCGCAACTTAAAAATTCTTTTTTGTAAACATCACTTACGTTATTCTTTATTTTTAGAAACAAAAAATGAAATTTCGAATTTTTGAAGGAAATTTATGAATTTGAACGTCCCTTGTCCCCTTAAGCCGCATTCTAGTATCAATGTTTACTTATAAGCACATATATCTATTAATATAGTATATATTATCAATATTTACCTTTAAGTATAACTCTAACTCTCTAACTATTGTGTTCTAACCTATAAGTAGATTTATGTTGCCATTTTAGAAGTAACAGAAAGTTTTAGAAGTATTGCTAATTAATAGAAATTACTAACAACTTCATAATATAAAAATCCGCAATATCAAATTACATCATCTAGCATAATTCGCAGGTATTCTCATCTAGCATACTCTCCTAGTATTCTTCTCTAGTATATAATATGCAGGTCTAGTATTATCTTCAAACTAATAATGATAGCAAACAAAGCTAAATTAAACAATGCAGTCATATAAAAGTTCGGGATATCAAAACGTTGGTTAGCCAGAGGCTTTAGAAGTTTGAATTTAAGAATTTCCTTGTCAAAGAATAGCATGTCCTTTAATGATAACAAATCCTATACTCTTAAGTGTACATGCGTGATAGAATTTTCTTTTCGCTAGCAACATTATTTTGCTCTCTTTTTCTAAGACACAAACCCTCCTGTTCTTTCTTTAAGAGTTTCTTTCCCCCTCACTTTGTATACATTCCACACTCCATTATCCTGCAACAATGCACATTTCACAAAGTGATGGATGCAAATATGGTAAAGTCATATTTTCTCATGCATGGTTTATTATTTCTACAATGTCTGGAGTCTTTTCTTACATTTTTCAAAGTAAATTCTTGAATTTTGCTGTAAAATTTGAGATCATACATAAGCAAAAGAATCGTTTTTGGATCATAATTTACCATTGTCATATTTGACGTTTAAGTCTATGAACGTACAAAATTCAATTTCGAGAGGCAAGACGTCAAAAAATGCAATGAACGATGACATAAATGTGATATCAAAGCAAAAAATTATAACTTTAAACGTCCTGTTGGACCATCGGGTTTCACGTCGTGTTTCTTAGCTGATAAATGAATACTGGTTTTATCATTACACTTACGGGCGATTGCTTGAGTGTTGCAAAGGTTATGATATTTATGTACTTCACCAGCTTGGAGTAATGATCGAATTTAGAAGGGGCTGTACTGATACAACAGTCTGATACTTTACATATAATTTTTTACATTTAGGGTCTCCGAACTACGATCCGTGTGCACTATCAATCCTGTCCGCCAAATGCTTTTTAATTAATCTTATGTAATTTAAAATTAGCGAGGTAACATATACATTAACAACGTTTATAAGATGCTTTGTAAAGAACGTGTATAACAGTCAATGCATTTATAGTTTGATTGATATATAAAATTGTTAATGTGTAATGTAATGTACTCGTAATATACGAGTGTGCCGATTATTATCGGCCAGTAGGATTGCTGCACATTCGTATATTATATTACATTACATTACACATTAACAATTTTATATAACAACCAAATTATAAATGCATTGCCTGTCATACACATTCTTTACGAAGCATATTATAAATATTTTACAACCTTTCTTAAATTTACTGTGAGTGAAATATCCTAGCTGTCTATTAAAAATCTGTCGTTGTATTTGTTACTAGAATAAAAGGTTCATGTGTTATGTTCATCTTCTTTCATAGCAATATTCTGGTTTCGTTCATAGAAATTTTCAGCAGCGATTTTGTTTAAGTCTTAAAGTTTTCTATATATGTTGTAATTTATTTTAATTTTGGAGACACACAAAACGTGCCCAAAGTATGAAATTCCTATGAGTGGAAGTTTGCATCGATCGAAATATAAAGAAAATGCACTGAATAATTGCTAAAACGGGGAGCAAATTTTTCTTAAATGTAAAATTACGCTGAAAGCCGAAGGAATCTCTGATATTTGGAAAAAAAATGTTTTTGAAAATGTTTAAACAGTTTTAAGAAATTTATCTTAGGTGAAACTTAGGAAAGTCTAAAATACAAGTCTCTTCGTGTTATCATAGCAATATAGACCTAATCGCAAAAATCTTGCTGCATTTTTTGAAAACATGTATATGACATTTATCATAATTACTCTACCATGTTATGAAGAACTGTACAGGTTTTAGCCCTCGAAGCTTCGTGAAAGAGCGAATATAGCCCCTGGACTGAAAATGTTGGGAACACCTACTTTAGATCACTGTCTCAATCTAGTTTGGCATTCTACAGCCAGATTTTCTGTGAAGCGTTCATGATAAAGATTTCGTTTGCCCCATAATGACCCTATAAAAATCTCATAAAACAGCTTAATTTCCATTTTTAAAGATGGTATCTTTCAACAAAGTAATACTATGTCGTTTTCATCTATCTGGCTTGTGGAAAATTCAAATGAGTTTATAAATTCGATTGGACACACTCAATACCCTGATATTAACTTGATACAAGTTCATGGAACGAAATAGGAAGATTTTTGTTTAAAAAAAAAAAACAAACGTCTGCAAGCAATTGCAGATTCTCAACTGTAAAAAATATTTAAAAATATTGAATCATTTATCTTCTTATTTCAGAAACCTCAGTAAAACTTAGATAGACGTTTGATGAATATCTGGCATAAAAGATTGACAGGGATTTATATAATCGTAAGTCTCTGTACTTTCTGTATACAGGAACGTCATGCTACTTGACATATAAAGTTCACAGTTACTAAAATATGTAAAAAATGTTATATCTTAATGCACAATACTTAAAAATATCCTTATGAAAAGCTCCCATCTACTTGGTTTTTGACTTTTGCATTTGATCGTATGCATACCCTCGAGAACAGTAAGATAAATAAATCTAAAAAACTTATAAAGTTCTATTATGCTAATTTAACCAGTTGTTATAATTTAGACCTTTACTGTCCGTGCAAGCAAGCCTGCATTCTGTATTCCCACATCGTTTTTAATCGCCATCGTATCAAGGCAACCTTTGAAGGGATTTTCAAACAGGTTCTTCGTCCCTTCTGATTCTGGAGTTAGAAGATCAAGGATGGCCTTTTTCACTCTGTTCCTTCTCCTGCCGCCATACTGATGCTGTGATGCTTATTCTCTCCTGCAAACGTTCTTTACGCCATGCGGAATTTCGTGAAGATATCGAGATGTACATAGACGATCTGGACAACTATAAGATTCTTTCAAAATCCTGATTATTGAAGATAGCTACTACAATTTTTTTTCTACTTGTGAGAGAGATAAACCTGAATGATAGCTTCGCTAAAGTTATATTTCTTCGACCACGTGGTTCATCGGATGAATGTTTGCGTTGACAAGTTTTACTATCATTTCAAGTAAATGAATATTGTAGTCTGCGGCGGAACTGGTACTCTTCAGAAATGTTTCAAGGATTTGCGTTCTCAGGGCCTTTTTTACTAACAGAGTTCACGGATTATTTTGTGTCTTCAGTAGTGAGACCGTCTAACTCATGTCACGGGTTAGGCCATTTTTTCTTAGATCTGGTTAGGACAATGCGTATTCATCAGCGAGTATAGTTTTATTAATGTGGCTAATTCTTATTTGTGCTCCACTGATATTTACTCAAGAAAATAATCATGCTTGTAAATAAGAAATAAAATTGATGTAACATGTTATATAGGTTGTTATCATTCTGCATCTGGCTTTTCTAATTCTGGGTAAGTTATTTCATTTAATGTTTCTGTGCTAGGTCACATATCTCATCTTGCATGCATAAGTTTATTTTATGGGTTATTGTGGTTATAATGCAATGTTAGCTAACCTTTAAGTGTAAAGTAATTCATCACATTTTTAGTGCTCTTAGCTTATTAGCAGTCACACTTCATTTTAACATTTAGTATCGTTATCTTTCACACAGCAATTCTAACACTGTCATTTCCCCTTTCCATTTCCGTACTAGAAGGCAAATTGAGTTTGAAAGTATTTAAGGTGAGGTTTTCGGATTGTAAGATAGGGCGTGCTACTGTCTCTCGAGACGGTAAGCGGTTAATTTGTAAATATAAATCATGCGTTTATGTTAAAGCTCTGATTCAATAAAAAGCTTTATTCTGAAACCTTTCCAAGACTCTGTCGTTAACTTCAGACGCAACTATAATTCGTTCCAAGTCTGTTTGAACACGTTTGTGCTACCAAAACAAGTGAAACGCTTTAAACTCTAATGTACTTTTGTTATGAAATTATGCAAAATATAAATTTATGATAACGTTATATGTGCGGCTTATTTATAAAATTCCGCCGGAGGAAGTAAAGATAAAAGTGTACAACATATGAACATATACGTAAAAGTTTTTTCAAGAACAGCCCTATTATTGATTTCGCCGTTTCTCTATCTTTAGGATCTTTCAAAATCTTTAAAGTAGGACTACGATCCTTAATGACGATCTTAAGGAAAAACATAACATGCAAAGCAAGTCTTAGTACAACATTTATGTCTCAATAAGCCCCCAAACTACAGTTTTCGTTTATGGCTTATTTGAGAGTTAGAGAAGACCATTGTAAATCACAAAAGTTTTTGAAGATTGGAATTGCGGTTGAGTCACCGTAGAATTTAGAAAAAAATAGTAGGCAAAAATGCGCAGTATTTTGATGGTGTTACAAATGTGCGTGTGCGAGTTAGGTTATAACGCTGCTCAGTTCTATGTTGGAGTTGACGAAAAGCGGCTGTTAAAGCGGCATACTGATTTTGTTTGCAAAAAGATAGATATAAAGTGACGAAAAATGAAGATGCATTAAGGGTACAGCGCAAGACACAAGCAGAAAAATTAAAGATTTATTGAAGAAGGTAATAAAGAATCTTTAGTTGTAGTAAGGAAGTAATGCTTTCTAATGGATTCTTTGTCGACATTCATCACTGCGTGTACAGGAAAACAATTTCTCCAATTTCCTTTTCCTCTTTTTAGATGATTCAGAATATTTGTTATCATTTTTTGATGAATTTAATACATTTTGACATTGTTAAGATGAAAAACTCTCAATCTTCTCTGATACATTTTCTGATATTGGCAAGTTATCACCCCCTCTAACACATCATCATCAATGCATTCCTTATTGGTCACAATGTCGGGCTCTGGGGAAATTATTACTAAATTTGTATCTCCTCGACCACCACGATCTGAAGGAAAATTTGAACATCACGTTCATCTAACTTCTTCATAAATTATAATGCTTCTTTCAAGGTTAAAACCGTTGTCTCGGATATTCTTTATAGTGTTTTTTTATTGTGCATCAGTTGTTTTGAGGAATCTATAAAAGAAAATACCACTATCTGTGAAAATCTCTGTTTATTCATAAAGACACTGCTTTGAACTGATGTTGCGCTTTTTGCAACATTTTAAAACATACATATTCATACTAACAAAGACAAAATAATAAGCTTATCTTTTGATTCCATTATATTAGTCCAGTGTTTCTAGATGATTGGTGTTTGTTCATAAAATTATTTGATTGGTTTTGTTTGACTTTTTGAGATCTGCTCAAATTTAAAAGGAAAAACTTTGCAAAAAAAGATACCAAAAAGATAATTTATTTTTACAAAAAGTTTTAATCGGAGAGATAAAATTTCTTTTGCTCAGAAACAATCAAGTTTTATCTCGATATACAAAAAAAGTAAAAAAAAAACACTATAAAGAAGATAAATAAAAATACTTTGACTAATAATGCAGAAACGGATCCTCATTCATTAATGGGTTCTATACTTCAAACGAAATGCTTAGTTTAAATCGGAGATTATGAAGCTGGAGGTAATAATTTAAATATTTAAATGACATGAAAGACCACCCTAAAAACATTTACGTCAATAATTTATGATGTGATAAAAAAGCAAACCTAAGTTTAACTAGTATTCAAATACACTTAATGTTTTCATGTGTGGTTTAGTGTTAGTACAGTATAAATGCAGCGTAAATTACTTAGCTATTTAACAACAAGAAGGATCCAGTGTCCTCATTTTGTAAGTGTTATGTATTTGTGTGCCTGGAAAAAGGCTCAAAGATAGCATTATTGTGCAATCTCTGAACTTGTATTTATTTATTATGCGTTTTACGAACATATACTTCGCTATTTATAAATATTATCAAATATGTTATTATGAATTTTGGACATATATAAATAGTTTTAGGGAAATTATATGTGAAATTTAAAGAGCGCCCAATCGGGATGGTGGTTAGCTACGCTGACTGCCGTACCGAAAGGCCCAGTTTTAAATCCCGGAGAAGACATGAATGTTTGTAAATGTATAGTGTCTGTGCGGCACGCGGGACATCTAAATATGCAGCAAGCCGAAAATCTTCTCGATAGTTGTGATAGGGAAGAGGGGTGGGAGACCCTCGGATGCGTCCCTCTGAGGTGCTCTCCATCAAAATTGGGGGCGAAATTGAGCAATGTCTTACTGTCATCTGTATGGTGCTCAAGGCTATTGCAAACGACAAGTGCAAGCTTGCACTCCTTGTCACGAGGAATTTTGCGGGCTTGTTCTAATGTTACTGTAAGACCAGTGAGATCAGTCACGCAGAAATAGCAACAACAAATATAAAGAGGCGATGCTTTACCGGAAAAGTAAGAAAATAGGGGCAAGGCTCTTGAACATTGAGTAAATGGTTATCTTTCTAACTTGGCGAGATATTGCCAAGCTGACGATGGTTTTGGTGATTAATTTTTATCTCTAAAGTTGGCGAGAAATCACCGTAAGTCGCCAAACCTGGTGACCATCTTGAGACATTTGGGTTCGTCCCCTGTATAAATGTAATGGGTATTGTAACTGAATAACTGTAATTTATCTATATATGCAGCTGTAACCGTATCTGCAGCTCATATGCCTTCCAGTGTTTTTGAGAAGTACTAGAGATTTCGCGGCGGCCGGGGAAGAACTATGTAAGACCTGAGAGAGTATGATTTTAGTTGCAGTAATTGTGAGATCATAGTTGAATTCGGAGTATTGTCATATCCGTGTTAGCTTCGCCTTCTAGATGTGCTTTGGATTGCGTTGTGTTTAACGGTCTTTGTAGTGAGAAGTGAAATTACTGACTGTACTCTGTGATACTGTGAAGAGTTGTACAAGTATTTTTGTGGAAAGTTCCAGAACTGTGAAGTGTTCCTTTTGGTAAAATAAATTTTATCAAGCTATCAAGCTAAATTTTATCAAGCTATTTGTGTGCTGTCAATCTGTTACGAACCCGTGCGCGCGCAACAATACGTGCAATGTTTCACGACATTAATAACTTTGTGTCAGGTATATAACATTAGCTAGATTTTAAACGCAATTTTATTTCAATTTATTGCGTTTTCTCATTTTAAATTGCGTATTTTCAGTTTTAAATGCATTGATATCCTCTGTCTATTCATCTTTTGGTTCGTATTGCAAATATTGCGTTAATAAAGAGTACAATTAATTTAAATGTTTTAGCTAGCATAGGAGTCAAGACAGTATGTAATAAAATAATAGAAAATAGGATTGCCTTTATTTATATAATTAAAAATATGCTGTTTATAAGTAAATTTCGTGAAACAAATTACTGATCTAAAGGTCTTTTGATAAAGAGACACGAATATTCATTATAATGAACTTCTGATGCCAGAATTTCCTCGATTTGTAATAGCTTTTCACAACTAAATTATTAATTAATTAGTGAGACATATTTAAATCTTGAGATATATTAAAGACGTTACGTTTTCGAGTAAATTATACGTTTCTGAGCATTTGTTAAATGAATCATCAAGTTTCTATTCATAATATCGCAGGAATCTTGAGACCTTTATACTGCGAGCAGCGATCATTAGCTCACCAAATAGTGCTTCTTTTTTATCAAACGAAAATAAAAAAGTCTCCATTCGCCAACTAGCAAAAAAGAGGCTCCCGATTGAATTAGAAATCATAAGTATCTCTCTGAATCATTACATCATATTCACTCATAATGACAAGATCGACAAAGCCATCAAGACACTGGGACGCTGTTCCAGCAGTCAGGCATTGTTTGAGAAGAATGATATATATGGCGCCAGACCCCTGTCTTGTGGTCAGCAAATGCATCCTGTATCTATCCTTTTGGAAATTCTCTTTGATCTTTAACTTGTGGTAGAATATGTTTTACATTGACTGTCAATAGCCATCCTTAATAAATTTCGGAACTTATAAAAAAGAATGTATTCATCTAATTATGAAATTATAGAAAAAACTATATTTATTTAGCACGTATATAAATACATTTTCGGTCTGAATATTGGTTCGTATGAGTACAACGCAAAAATAACTTTGCCAAATCCATTTCTGTTTTATATTGATTTATTGTTTCAAGATAATTTACAACTGTTTATTAACTTTTGCATTTACTGAGGATTTATTTAATTAGTTTAAATCGCAAAATCACATTAAGCTTGTTCATCTATTTTTCTCGAAATATGTTTCGTTCATCTAAGTATTTATTGAGAATGTAATCATGTCATTTTTCTATCTTTCATTTTCGTTTGTTTTATATGATCTAGCCTTCTTAGGTAGCATAAAATTGTACCAGAACTCTAAAAGACAATTGGTGGATTTTTACTATGTCTTGTAAATACAGTCAAGTACCGAAAATCCGCTGACCTTAAATCCGCCAACTCCTGAAATCCGCACTGCCTCTCAAAATATAAACATTGAATTGATAGGTTCCAGAAACCGCAGAATGAAGAATGAAATACCGAAAAAAAATATTTATCCAATAATGACGTCATAATTACCGAATAATAATGATTCTGTGTTAGTGGCAGAAAAACAATCGTAGCCCAGAAGAGGTTTTTAGTATGGATGATTTGTTCAGATGAGCCAACAACACTGGCATATCAGATAACCGATGATGAAATCATTGGCTCTGTTTTCAACTCGCCACAGCAAGAAAACGATTCGGACACCGACACAGATAATGAATTTGATAGAAGTGAGAAAATATTTTTTGATGAGCGTTTGGAACATAAGAAAAAATACCTAAAATATTTAGAACAACAGAGCTGTGTCACAGAGCTAGAGATTATGACCCTGTAGAATTTACAAAAAAAAAAAAAAATCCTTACGCTAGAGCACCCTAAAGTTTTAAAACAAACCTCTATCAGAAAAATGTTTGAAACAGGTAAAAAAAAATGAAATATTTTATGCTTTATTAGTATCCCTTATTTTTACACGTCTCCATTATTTATGTCCTTAATGTTTTAAAATATTCCTGTAATCACTAATATAAATTCCTGTAATCACTAATATAATAAAGTAATGTAATAATGTATATTATTGTACATAATAATTTAAGTAAATGTATCTAATATGCCTTATTTATTTTGCGCTTTTAGTCTGAATATTACTATTTGGCTTTTCTATCCTGAAATCCGCAAAATCCTAAAATCCGCACAACCTCTGGTCCAAAGCATTGCGGATTTCTGGACTTCTACTGTAT
>KK117455.1:268548-306239 GCA_000611955.2 Stegodyphus mimosarum | reverse complement strand
AAAGAGTGTAAAGGATGTAAACGTTATTTTAGTTAACTTAAATAAAGTTTAACAGTTGGCACCATCTCGTGCTTACAGAAGCCAAAAGTTTTGGCTTAAATCAGAGACAATAGATTAACTAAAACTGAAGAAATTAAATATTGACTAACGACTTCATAGTATAACTAACGCGCAAGCTGGCTGTGACCGAAGTCAGCGTAAACAAGCCTAGTGAAAAAAATAAATCAACGTCGCAGAATGCTAATCGCTAGAGAAATCAAAATTTGCAACGTGGTCTTCAAGCAGGCAGAACACGCTCTGATTTTACCCTTTAAAAACCTTTCTTTAAATACTCTTCTATTTTCTATCTCATTTGAACATCGCGTGAGGTAGAAATTTATATTCTGGCATGAAAATCGAAATTAGGCTGTTAGGATTTAATATAAAATAACTTGTTAGAAACTTAAATGATACTTTATAATTTACATAGTTTTTTTTCTTTATTTAGCTTTCATTGAAGAATTTTTGTGCGCTTGTGCCACCTGTAGCATTCTTGTTTTCGTCGAATAATGTAATAATTTATGTTATTTCACTTCTAATTTATTTTTAAAAAACCATTTCGAAGGATATAGTGTGTTTAAAATCAGGTGGTTGCAACTGGCTGTACACTTACGCAACCAATTGTATGTTACATAAACCGAGCAGAGAATTTTATAAAAATGATTTCAAATCTGTTAATGTGTAAAAACTAAATGTAGCTTTTTATATACTCCCTGTAGAATTACTGTTGGAGTTAGAAAATCACTTACGATGTTTTTTACGAGTACGCTACAAATATATATTTTTCATTTTATTTCACGAAACTTTGAAGGGTTATCTGATAATAAATTTATTGGCATAAGGCATTTTCCAGTACCTGTTACGAACTTGTGTTCAAGACAGCAAGAACATTAGAAAGTATTTAAGGATTCTCAACAAATAGAAAGTTGTTCATTTATATATCATTTTGGGTAAAGCAAAATTAATATTGAATTTGTAGGTCGGTTTTCGACAATATTTATTCAGCATGTTTTTACTGATTTTGCCCGTACAGATATGGAACTTTTCCATTTTAATTATATAAAATATGATGAATATTTTATTAATTGGTGTTCTTTTCTACGGCATAGTACAAAATATTAGACATTTATTTTATCCGAACCCTTTCAGTGATGAAAATATTTTCATGAAATTCTTTCCTAATCCTAACACATTTTATAGTTAAAAACCTATTCATAGAACCAATATTTAAGTAAAACATTCCTGTGGATACATTTTGGTTTCAAGTAGGAAATAAAAATGGTGATTTACATGATCGGTAAAAATAATTAAGACGTTAATTTTTGAGCATCCAGTGATTTTATGTTTTGCAAATTACAGGCTCTTTTATTATTTATCGTCTTCTGATTCGTTCTTGAAATACTTTAAGAGAGAAAATGCTACTGTAAATTGTCTCTAGCAATTAATTTTTGCAGTAGTAATATTTCTCTGATTTATGATAAATTACGATAGCAAATTTTTATCTTGTATGTTTAACTGAAACGTTATAAAATATTTATTCTGATATAATTCTACAAAGAATGTATGAATAAAATAAAACAAATAAATCATATACATTTAAAATAGGAATCGTTGTTTTTCAAATACATTTTAAAATGCTTCTTTCTCAGAACATTTAAAATAAGCATTAGAGTGGCTTACGTTAAAATAAATTCATAGATAATAAGTATGTTTTTAAACGAAATATTTTGCGATTTATTCAGTTTTATCAGGCAATATTTCAGTTGTAATTACCATTTAAAAGAAACTAACATAACAAAATAATGCTTATAAGCATAATATTTTCGCAATCAAAATTCACAAGAGTTACATTTTCTACGCATCTGTAAATTGCTTTATTCAAAAGCTTCTAAACAAAATAGGAACAAATTATTAGATATAAAACGAATTATTTACTAGTCTGAATTTATAATAGTTTATTGAAAGAATTGAATATCTTTGTTTATTTTTATGTTTAGAGTAACGTAAGCATTAGGAAAATATTTATTAATGGGACTTCTTTCATCTAGAGTCAGTTGACAATACATATAAATGCGAAAAACCTAAGAATATAATCAGCAATAATGTAAAAATACGTCAATACAGTATAAAACACATGTGATATTGGAATACATTATGGGGACTTTAATATTAGGCAAAAAAGCACATTTAGTTTGGCGTAGATTCTGAATTAAATTCTGTTGATTTCGAGGGTGATTAGTCACAGATCATGACCTTCAGGGACAAAACATTTTTAGGAATTTTAATTATTATGCATATAACCCGAATATTACATGTGTTTAATGATTCAATTTATCGTGGTTTTTATTAGTATATCTGTAAAACATTTTCTGTTGATCAAGTATTAATGAAGCATTTGTAGCTATAAAAGCAAAATAAGATACAAATTAACGATTCTAACAAACGTATGAAAACATAAAAGACAATGACAACAAGACAAAAATGATTTATTTGGAGTACTTATATTTTAATAATAAAAGAAGTAAGATTCCATACGTAATCCTCAGTCAACATTCGGATCTCATTAGGGTTATCGCCAACCTCTGTCTTATGATTTACGCTAGAAAGAGACTATTCAACAGCAGAAATTATTAAATGAGGAATACATACTTTGGTTTCTGATATATAATATAAAAATGATATACACATAAATTTCACATTATATAATACCTATGTACATATAATGTAAAAACATGAAGATTAGAAGAATTGAATTATTGTCCTGGGGAAACAGATGTATATCGTAGAAGAAATAATTGGAAAATACGCGTTTAATTTCTAAAAATTTAATACTTTCAAAGGAATAGTTTATCTGGATATTAAACGTATTATCAAAGTTAGCTGTGTTGCAGTTTCATCACATTCCAGACAAAAATTTATATCCTTACTCTTCTTAAAATGAAACACACTTTCATTATATTAGCATTGCCCCAGTAATTTTATGACATCCTAAAAAGGTTTATACATCGTGACGAAACCCATCTATTGACCCTTGAAGTAGGAGGCAGTCGTTAAAGGGAATACTTTTATTTTCCCCTCTTTCCTGGAGGCTGTGGATGTATAAAAACACAACAAAAGTGCCCTACTGTTGCCGTGGAATTAATGTTTTTCTTATCATACTAAAGTGCGAGACTTTCTTTTTCCTGAAGCCATGTTGCCAGCGCGAAAAAAGTAGTTTCCTAGATTTATTTTTTGCTGCCGAATACTAAACACATCGATACTGGAAACGTGTCTCTTTTATGGCTAGAATCAAGTTTTTCATCTTTTGTTCAGCATTCAAAGGAAACTCGCTGAAGTGTGTGACGTTGAGATAGAATTCCCTTATTAGCTAATTTATTTATGCCACCAATAAAAAGCTGCGTCACGGAATCCAGTCAATATTGACGTGCGTTTGGATAATGTGTTTTTAAATCAAAAGGTTTTTTTTCATCTATTACTCTAAACAAAATAGACGTCGGTTAAAAAAACTGGAATAAACTCTTCTAAAATTTGTATTTTTCTATTTCTTTTCAAAGTTAACAACTCCATTTTAACAAAAAATTGCACGATTAATTAAGCGGTTATAAAGCACACCGAAACATTCTGCAAAATTTCACATTTTTATCATCATTTTCCACTTTATTATATTATCTCTGGAAGAAATTCAAGTAAACACTCTGCCTTAGCACTTTTAAACTAGCCTTTATTGATAAACATGTTAAGTGCTATTATAACAAACCTATATGGTTCACTTTTATAAACTAGTTTTTATCTATTCCTCTGTCGATATTTTAGGATACTGAAGTATTTGTCTGAACCTCTATCATGTAGAGGTCTTAATAATAACGCAAATGTTTTGTGTTATTTACATTATCACAAGGAAATATCATATACGTTACAGTAAGATTATCTGAAATCGATTTACTATCTGTGGGAACTTCAGAATGATTTAATCTGCGTAGAAATATGCTAGTTAGTAAATCGAGATGTTTTATGATATTTCGTAATAATATTTGTTGCAACTTATCTCACTTGTTTCATTGTAACGTCAGACGAAGCTTACGAATTTCATCCCGGCAAGGCGTGCAAGATTATGCCTGTCGTTGGTCATAGCCTTGAGTACCTCGCAGGTGAAAGGAGACTTCGCTCAGTTGCGCTCTCAGTTTTGATGGAGAGCATTTCAGGGGCGGAGAGAAAGTCCGAAGCTTCCCTAACATCAACCTCTCGAGAGGACTTTCAGCTGGCTGCCTATTAAAGTGCCTCCATTCAGCAAAGACACTATACATTTATAATCATCCATGTCCTCTCCATGATTCGAATCCGGGCACTTTGGTACCGCAGTATGCCCCACTAAATCGTTGGGGATGCTTAATAATATTTTTAATTTCTTGCTATTCTGGCGTATTTAAATGCAAATTTGCAAAAAACAAAAAGGTAATCCATGTTATTTATAAACACTCCTTTGACTTATTTCTGTCACTATCAATCTAATTTATACATAAATTCTAGTTGGGGTTTTTGCTAGAAAATACGCGGGATTTTTATGGTTGAAATCTGAATTGGTTGTGACCAGAACGAAAATCTTTATTTTGGACTTCCATGAGGTGTGCTGGCCTAATGAAATTGCTGCATATTAGAATGCTTTATGGATTTTATTGCCTGAATGACATAAATTTAGTTATTTCCCTTTACTGCAAAATTACACTGCTGAGAAATAACTGGTTGTATTTAAGTGCAGCTTTATTAATAAAGCAACAAATGAATATAGAAAAGATAACTAAACAGCCAGATTTCTATTCTTTTCCGTTGTAAATGTTGTTAATCATAATGGCTTAGCGTTTGAGCTTCTGCTTTTCTTTTTTTGCTGGTCTTAGCGTTTTTGCAGCATCTTTTTGTGTCAGCCTTATACCCCTGCCTAATAATCCAATAATGATATCTACTGATGGTTCGCTTAGGTTCTCAAAGTCTCTGCACATCGAATTCTGCTCAGCATTTATAATCTTCTTTGTCTTCTTGAAGCAATTTAAGTGATATGAAAAACATATAAAAATGGAAATAGCATATAAATAAGTAAATTTAAATAAAATTTGACTAAATAATAACACGCCGAATAACGATGAGTTAAAGAAACAAGAATCAGAATAATATTCATAAATTTGCGGGACTAGTTTCGAAGGGTTAAATGCAGAAACTCCTTCTTCAGCTTTAGAAGTGCAAATGAGCTACAGATGTACACCTCCTTAGCTGAAGAAGTAAGTTCTATATTTCAACCTTCCAACTTAGATCTGCAAATTTATGAATACAACGCTGATTCTTATTACTTTAAACCCTCTAATAATAAATTAAAATTACTTTTAACTCAACGGTTTGCGGATACATTGGCAGTGGTGAATATATTCAAATCAGAAGACCTTTTATCGAAATCTGGCAGCTTAAAATTAAACATTATAGAGTGAAATCTCGGTTAACGAAGTTAATTCGTTCGTTAAAGCTGTTTGTCATCCGAAATGTTCATAAAATGAAATGCTCTCTGTGGGAAATTAAGGTAAAACATACCAATCTTACTAGGTTTTGTTAACAGAGCATCTTTCATACACTGGTTTTAAAGTCATAATAGGCTTAAGCTGAGCTTCACTGGTAAGCAGCCAGACCTTGCTACGTTACGAAAACTGGTTTTTGGCTTAAAAATTCTAACTTTTCAACTTTATGCCATGTTGTTGTAAGGAGCACCAATCACAGCGAAGCAAATATCGGTCGATGGTTTCGCTGAATCAATTATATATTCAAATATGGGCAATTTTCCCTATGGCTTAAGCCCAGTCAAACAGATGTGAATGGACATAATTGCTTTTATGCCTTACACCACAACGCTTTATGACAACGCAATCATCGCCTGAACAAAACCTTGCAGTTAAACAACGGAAAATATAAAAATGTGTTCGTATCTAGAAACACCTTTCGTGATCTAAGCTTTTTTCTAAGCTAAAGAGCTCCTTACTACCTATAAACTAGCTGATTGCCCGCGAGACGATTTTTAATAAAACCTATAGAAGTGTTATTAGAAAATAAATAAACAATTAAAGATTGTTCCCTGTGATTCTGTTTCAGATTTACAATTTCGAATATTCTTATTCATTATTAATATTATTATTTAAATTCCTCTATATGAGATTCAGTAAGAACAACAGCGTATAACTTTCTAGTTATAGTTTAACCAATGTAAAGGAAATCACTGAAATTTGTTGCGATTAAGGTGTAGAGACATTAGGTATTTTTTTTGAAAAGCAGGAGAAGAAACAAATGAGCAATGCCCTCTCCGGTACTCGAACCACGGACCTCTCGAATACGCGTCGAGTGTGCTGACCACTACACCACGAAGGCATGCTAAGAAGGCGGGAGAATTATCTTATATACTCCCCCTTTTTAAGGGCAGCTGGGATTAGGGGACCCCATCGCCAAATCCTGGCGGTGCAGAATCATCATCCACCACCTTTTTTCGTTCGGGCGCCACTGTAGAGTCATTAGAAAAGACTTGAAAAATGAGCAATGCCCTCGCCGGAAGTCGAACCACGGACCTCTCGTATACGCGCCGAGCGTACTGACCATTACACCACGAAAACATGCTAAGAAGGCGAGAGAAATACCATAGAAAGGTTCTTAATGAAAGAGAGTATTAATTAAGAGTAAATTAATAAGCCCAATAGTTGCGCTAAAGCTGCAAAGTAATAAAGCAATAATTCACTATAAATTATAAAAAGAAAACTCTCCATATTATATCTCCAAGCAACGGAAATTCAATTTAAAAACATTATTGAAAAGGTATTTTTCAGAATTTAGAAAAAAAATTATAGAATTTTCAGTTATCCTTGCTTTAAACACAGTTAAGGAAAAACTAAATCGCAAAAATGCCAAAATCAAAAGTAAACTTTTAAGTATTGAAAAATCAGTTATTCTTATTGATAGCAGATTAATCGACATATCAAGGTGATAAACCAATCTACCATCAATTAACAGTAACAAACAACTTTTGCTTCCATCTCTTAATACTTACTTGCATTCCAGTCATTTGGTTTTTAAAATTTTAAGGCAAGTTGGTTAATTTTTGCTTACTAGTTTGATTTTTAAAATTTTTTTACTACAGTTTTTAACTTTAATTTTATGGATTATTATTTTTAATCTTCATATGATTTTTTAAAATTTGTTCTTGAATCTACTTTTGTTTTTACTTTTGTATTTGAAATGAAAAGAGAGTGTAGGGGATATGTCTACTAAAGTAAGCGTCTCGTTCAGATTAATTGTGTTCCTAGTAAAAAATTTTAATCTTAGAGATTATTTGCTTTTTAACAGGATTCCTTTGGTTTAGTGACTAATATCTATATTTTGATTGAGTATCAATTAGTGATTTGAATCTAGCAAATAATTTGATGCTTACTTGGAAGTAAGATGAAACACTCTCTCTTGTTTTAGTTACTGTTAATTGATGGTAGATTGGTTTATCCCCTTGATAAGTCTATTAATCTGCCATCAATAACAACTGATTTTTTTTAATCTGCCATCAATAACAATAACTGATTTTTCAATACTTAAAAGTTTACTTTTGATTTTGGCATTTTTGCGATTTAGTTTTTCCTTAACTGTGTTTAAAGCAAGGAGGACTGAAAATTCTATCAATGTTTTTTAAATTATGAAAAATAACTTTTCAATAATGTTTTTAAATTGAATTTCCGTTGCTTTTAGATGTAATATGGAGAGTTTTCTTTTTATAATTTATAATGGTTCTTCGTATTTTCAGGAGCTGCTTACATCCCATAAATTAAAGTTCGTGGAAGACAAAGAGCAAACGATATCTTTAAGCGGATAGCCTACTGGCAACAACTGGCAGATATTATCAGATAAATAGCTTCTTGCGCTTTATGAAGAATTGGCGTATTTTATCTTCTTTCTTAGAAGCTTGATACCTGCTAGTACACACGTGTATTGCCTGTTACTCAGCTATGAACGGAACATTGCTGCGATTAAACATCACCTTAGCAGTCTGTAACATCCATTTCTCTTACTGGGATGTCTGAAAAAAAAAACAGCTTCTTTCTCCACCCAAGTGCATTGCTTCCAAGGCTGTTATTAAGCGTCACAAATAATTCACAATCATGCAGAATATAGATCAAAGTTCAGGATAATTCGATGCACAGAAAATTATAGATTACTGCGTGCGAAATAGCAAACATATTTTATATTTAGGCGCAGCCGTTTCAACGCTAACATCATTAAAACAGCAAGCGCAGAAAGTTATATTACAAAGGAAAGGATTTACATTGCAAATCGGTAAGAGATTATTTTGTTTACTAGGAATTAAAGAGCATTCTGGCGTTCTAACAAATTAGTGCTAATGGATTGGATAGGAATATTATTTTGTTACTCCTTCTATGCCGCCAATGTACTATTTTCAAAGCCCAAGATTAATAGCTCACGATAAAAAAGAGCTTTTCTCCTCACACATAGTTGATATTGGAAGAAGGTTGTCCGAAAATGTCATAAATTAATTTACGTAATATTCGCTAAACATATTAATAAGAGTCTTAATATTATTTCTAGTTTTCTTGTTTAAATAGTGTTGTCAATACGAGATACTTTATTATTCTTGAATGACTTAGAAAGAAGCAGTTGTCAAGTATTCAGATTAGTTATTTTAAATTATTTTTGATATGTTATTTTCATGCAAAATCTATTTTGAAATGCGTATAACATATTTATATTTGTTTTCATTAATTTAGAAGCAATATAATTGCTTACAGTCATTTTAAGAATAATTTTTAGCTTATCAGTATTTTTTCTGAGCACAAAATTGTGTTCAAAACTAGGCTAAAATTAAAACTTTTCTCAACATAATGCTTTTAATAAAATGCTCTTTTTTGGCCGCCTAGATGGTATGGTGGTTAGGGGAGCTTACTGTGATACCGAAGGGCCCAGCTCTGAACCCAGGAGAAGGCACAGATGTTTGCAAATGTATAATATCTTTGCAGTATGGAGGCACACTAAATAAATGACGAGCCGAAAATCCTGTCGTGTGGTTTGGTGGTAGGCGAGATAGAACTCCAACCTCCTCTGGCAACCATTCTTTCATGCAATACATGGACAAGACAACAAACAACGCTATTTTGGATTATCCTCAGTATTACTTATTAGAAATATTTTAAACACCAAAAAAGTAACTGTGGCTTAGAGAGAAGTGCATTAAAAATTAAAACGACAAGCACTTGCATAATGTGATCATAAATTAATCTATTTCTTCAAATTTATTCATTAAAGTTGAAAGCAGGGTAACTTCTTAGGCATCACAAAAGGAAATCTGGAAACGTTACTTAGTTCTTAATGCAGTTTTCAACAAGCTGAAAATGGAAGAATAGTGCTAAAATGTGCTTAAAATCAAATTGTTAGTAATTGAGTGCGCTATTACCGAGCTCGAAGCACTAATGTCTTTTGATATGCACTAAAAGCAACATTAAAATCCTTATCAAGTGGCTCTGCAGTTTGAAGGATGAATAATTTTCGATTTTTAGAGGGATCCATAATTGGAAATCTCGTCTAAGGCTATTCGCTATCTCGTTGATCAATGTGATTGACGACTCTTGGTCAACTGCTTGCATTTGCAACATAAGAAAGCGCCTATCGGAATCCAATACATCAGTAATTTATGCTGGAAAAGAGATTTGGTTCGTAAAGACTTGTGCTTTCCAAATCTCAGTCTTTCAGAAGATATGATCGTAACAACTGTATCAGAGTTTATTTCGGAAGCATTTACCAGAATTTATGAGATCTGATGATTGAGAAGCAAGCACATTCCAATGCCTGTTCACAATTTAAGTGCCGTAAACTAACGGGGTCCATATTTCCGGCCCGATGGATGCCCATTCAGAAACATATATGAGGATTAAGATTCTCCTTTTAGAAGTAGATTGCAAACAGTTCTTTGAAGTTTTATGGGTCAAAATATCTATGGCACCATTTGTTGTTTAAGATACTATCTGATAGCTTGAATGTCAATCTTGTGCTATCGAAAGAATATTATGAAACATAATGGGCCTTTGTAGATGAATGAAACTGTGGCGATATATTCTGAATACTAATTTAAATGAAACCAAAAAATATTGATGCAAAATCGTTTCTCTGCATAGTACAAATGCTTCTAAAATAATTGTTAAATTTTCAGTACTAATATTTATCTTAACAAATAAGATAACTGGAACTAAAATTAAATAATACAGATGTATAGCTTACATAAGTGTACTTCATATGATAACAATATGCAAAATAGTTCTAACTTATTCTTGTACATATTTAATGAATACTTTATCAAATATATGAAATGCATTATTAAAATACGATACATGTATAATACAAATATTTTTTGAATAAAATAGATACATTTCTTTATTGGCCCTCTAGAAAGCAAAGTTTGTGTTGATTTCTAAAGCAATATTTTTTCGTAGTTTTTATAATTACAAGAATTAATTTAACTCTTATGTCCCCAACAAATTGACGAAAATATTATTATTACGCCACTGTCTGCAAGTGGAATTCGGTCCTTGTAATTGCTTAACCTGTCTCGTCATGGAATCCAGTGTAATGGCAATTTCATGTCATTATTACCGAATTTTACTGGGAAGCTACCGAAATCAGTAGAACGAATGCGCACTTATTGTTACATTGTACACGCACGTATACACGCTTGACCATTCTAGTGCTCAACCAGAATATCTATTTATTATGTCTAACAGATTTAATACAGAAATTGAACAATTAAATATGAATTTAGAAGAGATAGAAGAGTTGATCAGAAAAGGAATCTTACAGAAAGAATATTTCCCCCTAAATTTTTAATTAGAAATGAAGCAGCATATATAGCAATCATTTGATAAGTAATAAGAACAGATTCATGTTTGGTACATTGGGCGAAATTGCAAATTGTTAGTCCCTATCTCTCTCCAACAACTACCGTCTCGTGACGCTAAATGAAACCTTTCTCAGAAAAGACGTTCTCCTTCTACCTCTGAAGGGTTCTTAACTGAATCAGTCTTGCATGAACCAATGTCCAGTCTGTGTATGAAGGACGTTTTGCAGCTGAACAGAAGCTGTTTGCCTTGAAACTCTGTCCCTCATAAGGTTTCCCCAAATAACTGGTTTTTTCATAAATCAACAATCAGATACCCCTAAAGCGAAAATTCCCAAAAATGTTTCTGACAAAGCCCTGTTTAGGGTAACTAGTAGGTACGATACTGGATAAGAAAAGCAATAAAATAATCAATTACCTCTAACCTAAAGATTATTTTAAATTGTAATTTTTCAAAACGTTGTACAGGGAAGGGGTCTTCCTTTTCCCATCGCATCATGGCAAACAATAGGAAAGAACCACTAAATATCGTCACATAAGCACCATCGCACCTTGCGATGCTCCTGCTTGTATGATGCACTTAAAAGATCTTTTTGGTTCGTGGTTAAAAGCATTTGCCCCCCTCTTTTTTTAGCTCTTCTGAAAACGTATGGAATTTCGAAAGAGCAAAGATTATTTTTATAACAAAAAGTGATTTAAAAGAAAAAGGTTGTGATGTATTTCCTCCGTGTAGTTATTTTTTTTATATTCTTCATTTATTTAAATTTGTAATTAAGATCTGAGCAGATGACACAAGTTTCGCTACATAACTGTTTTTGCTTTAAACCCAAATTCGCATCTAGTCGTGCACCTCTGTTTTTTTATTGCAATCGGCAAACGTATACATATATCCGACTTTCATTTTTGTAACTCTTGGTCATAATCATCTACTTCCAGTTACAGAAGTGCTTTAAATGAAGGAAATATTCATGTTTTGGTAATGTCATATTAAAAAAAAAATTTTGGCAAATAACGAAATTTTTAATGCGCTCTCTCGGTTCTTATATTTTTATTTGGAAAATTGTATATTTATTATGAAAAAATAAAATTAGAAGATGTTTGATTCCCGTGAAAAAAAAAAAACTGATGTGCTCACCACGTGACTTCCTTGTACGGAATATTAAATTATACGCATTTTGCATTTCTTTTAAACTTATCGTATTGAATTAAATCTACTTCGTTGATAGCGCATAAACCGCAACAGAATAAATGCACTCTTTAAAATTCACTATATTTGTTTACCATAGCGACACTCAGGTTCACTTAGCAGCGTTACATCTCATTCATTTTATAACTCAGAATGCACAGAAATTATGTATATCATCTGATTACCTAATCCTTGCCACATGTTCTATTCAAAAACTACAATAAATCTAAAACGATATATAAAAGAAATTAAACAAACAAAAAGAAACAGTTTTTCACAGATGATTCAGTATTTCTCATTCAACTAATTCAGTTCTCACTTCGCGACAAAGCAAAAATACACAAAAACTCAAAATATCTATATTACGAAGCAAATCTTAAGCTCTGTTGTTGTTGTTACTTATGCTCACTTATCTGACGCAGTCAGCTCAAGCCCACGAAATTCCTCGTGGCAAGGAGCGCAAATTTATGCCTGTCGTTGGCAACAGCCCTGAGCATCTAACAGGTGACAGTGCGATTCGGCTCAGTTCCGTCCCCAATTTTGATGGAGAGCACCCTGGGGGGGACGGGTCCGAAGATCTCCCACCCCTCTCCCATTCCACCAAACCACACCAGAGGACTTTCGGATTTGAACGGACCGCATATTTGAAGTGCCGCCATGCCGCACCGACACTATACATTTACAAACATCCATGCCTTTCCCGGGGTTCGAACCCAGGCCCTTCGGTGCGGCAGTCAGCGACGCTAACCACTAAACCGGTTGGGCAGCTCGTAATCTTAAGCTCTTATTTCCTCGAATAAATTCCAGAATTTATTAAGCATGATTTAATTCGCAATAATAAAATAAGGCGTTATCTTTGTTGTTGCGAAGCCTAGTTTCACTTGATTAACAACGAATCCACTATTCTGCTAAGTTTCAAAAAAAAAAAAAAAAAACATATTGCTGCTATGACCAAAAAAATTAGGCTTAGTCGCAGTTAAACAACTTTTAAATTCTTGATAATTCTAAGACTATAACATGCAAATTAACTAAAGGCATAACAACCTTAACCGGAAGATAAGAACAACATATCTCAATCGCTTTTAAAGTAAAAAATGCATAATTTACAAACATATCCTGTCGTATATAAAGGTGTATATATATATATATATATATACCTTTGTTGTGGCTGATTGCAACTAAAATAGGAGGTGAACATCTACATGTTATAGCAGCCCTATATACGAAATTTCAACGTTCTGAGGCTATTCGTTTTCGAGTTTTTGAGATACATACATATATGTATGTCCATACGCACAGACTCCAAGAAAAAATCTCTTCAGTTAAGTCAGTTTTATAATTTTTTGTGGGGGAAAAGAGTCCTTTATTCTGTTCTTACGTACGGATGTTATCCAAGAACATCTTTAAAATGCATTCGATAGGTGCCAAAATGAATATTTTCGTTGAAATATGATTCCCGAAATTTTTCGCGATTTCATAAAGCATTGGCCGGAATATTTAATGTCAAAATTTTCAAGTTTTATTGCCATTTTCAATCCGCTTTGAAAGCTAGATTAATTAAGGTAGAATAATTCGAGAAATAAATTTAAATGAACTGCAGCAAAAAAATTGCATACTGCCATACAAGGAAGTCATGTATTGTCTACATGAGATTTTTTTTCTTTATCCAAATATACTGAGTGGTTTTCTTTTGTTTCTCTTTGTTTAGCCCAAAAAGGCAAGTTGCACAGAAAGGCTCCTAATTTCGTTTTGGCATTTTTCATTGCTTCAAGTTTTAAGCAGCTAGTCAATAGCTTTTGGTTTAAAGTAATTACAGATTTAGACCATATCGAAATCCATTCCAAAGCCAAGTTGAAATAACTAACTACGCTTGACAAAGAGTGTTAATAATGGCTTTAAGTGACTTGAGTTTTCCCGGAAAATCATAACCTTACTAAGCAAATCCTGACTACATTTGATGTATTTATATGTCTAATTAATTTCTGTAGATTACACACAGAATTCATTTTCAGAATAATTCAACGTTCATTTACTTAACGCTATTTGTTAATCGAAAAGACATAGCTGTGAGAAAGCGTCGCTGGCCCTTAGCGACCGAATTTCCGCAAATGATAAGGTAATCCCCTTTAATCTGTCTAATATACAACCGAATTTGTGGCATGTTTACGGAAGTTGCCGGAAAGAGGAGACATACGGTTGGATGAATTTGAGGCATTAGAGTTCCCATTTTAGCCTTGAAAGAGTATATTTCTAGAACTCTTTCGTATGTTCCATGGGTGAAAAGTTCCCTATATAGGATGAAATTTGTTTGCCCTTCAGGGATATTAATGAACATTGATGACTACTAACTTACTGCTTTCTTTCACATGAATGCATATCATGATACACATGATTTTTAGTTCGCTAGATAGAATGAAATATGTTTATGCTCAGGGATGAAATATGTTGATGAACTTTGATGACTACCGCTTTACTGCTTCTTTTCGCATAAAAGAATCTTATGATTCACATGATTTTAAGAAATTCTTTTTATTTTGCTTTAAAATAATTAACAGCTTCATTAGTTGCACGAAAGCATTACTTTTCTGACATTCATTATCAGAAATTTATAATAATGCAATTATTGTAAATTTATTAATTACTGATTTTAGTCCTGTGTGCAAAATGAACAAAGATGTTCTTTTCAATGAATTTTAAGAAATTTATTCTAATGATTAAAAATAACGTAATTTATTTTTTAGTCACAAACACAAATATGCAGAAGATTCAATTTTGAACAAACATAATGTGGAAAAAAAGTAAAAATTTGAAAGCTTCCAGATTTCACATTACGCCTAAAGGGGCATTTTTTAACGTTTCGTGTGTTGCCTTTATTCTTTAAATATCATGTCCTTCGCACTTAAACCATCAAATTCTGTTCAACAGCAGTATCAAAAAATAATTTTAAAATGAGCATATCTTTAGAATTTCCGATACACAGTCTCGCGCGCTGGAGATAAAAATGCTTTCTTTTCGTACAGTGTTGCCATTGCTCACTTTGAAATCGTTGAGTTTGTTAATCAAAAATTCGTTAAAATTTTATAAAATATGAAATAGGTAATAAAAAAAATCCATATCGAAATTTGATCTTAAAGATGCTCGTATTCGGTGAAGGATTACGTTATTTAAAATCTGATGGCTGTAGGTATCATTTTTTTATCACTGTGCGTAGGTAGCGTGTGTAGTTCAGCGTAGTACGAAATAAGTTGCCAAAGATATCGTTTAATTATTTATGATGTTCCTAATGATTTGGCTTCTCCCTTCAGAGCCCTGGGTAAGTAATGGAGCTTTTCATTTTCGGAGAGTTCCGGATTTCCTTTGATTAAGCAATTAAACTGAGTCTTAAAAAATCCCATTCTTCAAATTTCCGCTAAAATTCGGAAGAGGAATTTTTGGCAGTTTTACTAAAGCCTTTTGAAACTAATCATTACATAAAGAATAACTTTCCTGTGTAGGGCTGTCACTATTTTCATTCGTTACAGATTCGTAACTTTTGTTTTTAAGTTTATTATTTGAGGTTTTTAGACTTATCTCTAATTTTTTATTATCTTCATACACCTGAACCAACGAAGCTTCGCTTCTTCAAACTCATCATCCTTGAGTATTCTGTAGTAATCGTTTTTCAGCACTTCGAACTTTTCATGACTATTTACCACCGTATTCAAATGAGCTTGTAGCTGCGCGATATCCAGTTCATTTTGCTTTTCTGTTGTTGTTACAGCATTTGAAATCCTTGTTAATTGTCCTGTGATGTTTTCCCGTTTGCGATTTAAAGCTGTGATATCCATGGTCACTGTTTACTTTTAGTTTCAAACCGATGGCGTTTAGACCATAGGTTTAGGTTCTTTTGTGGGCCGGCGGACAGAAATGTGAGTAGGTAACGTGTGTAGTTCAACGTAGTAAGAAATGCTTTACCAACGATATCATTAAATTATTTATTATTAGCGAGAATAGGAATAGTTACGACAGCGAGTACATTTGCGTGTGAGCATTCTTCTGCGTAATGGAATATACTAGTTGCCAATTATCAGAGACTAAACATAACATTATTTTCCAGTTGCCAGATTTAACAGATTAACATAATAAATGTACAACAACAAAAAATGCGATGGGAAAGTGCTCCTTCGGCCAAACGATACAGTTACAAGTACGGAACAATCACGATGCGAGAAACTTATATACATTTATGTAGATTCTTCATTTTTTAATTTCTTTAAATATAATAAATACAGTTTGAAAAGTGAATCAACGCAAAATGCCAAAACGAAATTAATAGTCCTTCTGGGCAAATTGCACCTTTGGACTAAAAGTTTACTACACCACTTATATTCTCTAAACTTAAACATGATAGCATAATCTTATTATATAGACAAAAAGGTAATCTCTGGAAATAACATTTAGGTTCTGTTGTAGAATCGTATGGTTATTTCTGAGCAGGAGAGATGAAAAATGAGCAATTTCTTTCGCCGAGACTTGAACCTTAAATACGCGTCGAGCGTGCTGACCACTACACCACGAAGGCATGCCAAGAAGGCGGGAGAAATACCTTATAATGTTATTTCATCAAAATGCAATTACTAATAAATGTTCATTCTTAAATTTAAATTTTAACTTAAACGTTCTTTTTTTGATGGGAAGCATGAATAGCTTCATTTCAAGTTTTGGTGCAGTTCCTAGATACGACGAGCTAATCGGATGTTGGATTAATAGCTACATTTTCATAAGTAATTCTCAGTTTTATAAAAAGATTTACAAAATTCATAAAACAATGAGGTCCTTAAGTAATTACCAGCTCAGTGTTCTAAATACTATAAACTATTTGAAAATAATAAAAGTGTACTTTGTATTATGAGAATATTACAGAAATTTTTAATATATCAACTGCGAATATCAGAGATTTTCTGAAGATTCACTCTTTACAAATTGTATTTAAGAGTCGAAGTTAGTTAAATAATATTTATTAACCCGAATTCTAGAATTATTTAAAATGCTATTTGCATACAAAATCATAATAACTGCTATATCATAATACTATTCATAATGACTGCTTTATTTTCAAAGATAATACGAGGCCGCCCAATGAGGATAGTGGTTAATGATGCTGCCTCCCATACCAAAGGAACTCCCAATCGAATCCCGGAGAAGGCATGGATGTTTGTAAATGTATAGAATCTGTGTAGCACAGAGTGCTCTAAATATGCGGCGAGCCGGGAGTTCTCTTGAGAAGTTGTGGTACGGTAACAGGGATGGGAGACCATCGGACCCCTCCCTCCCTGGGGTCCTTTCTATCAAAATTGGGGGGCGCGACTGAGCAAAGTCGCAATATCATCTCTATGGTGCTCGAGGGTTTTGCCAACGAGAAGCGCAGTCTTGCAACTATACATAAAATTATATATCCTTGCCAGGATGAATTTCGTGGGCTTCTTGTGATGTTACTGTCAGACAAGTGAGATAAGTCACACAATACTACACATACAATACCAAAACAAGGTATTTTAAGGAACAAAATAAAAGCGCATAAAATGGAGTTAAATCTTGTGAAGGGATAAAAGCGGCCACTCATGTGATTGAAAATATTATAATCTAGGTATTATAAACATTTCCTAAATGTGAAAGCAATTTCTAGAAAGCCAATTTTTATCTAATTCTAGCCGTGTATGAAATGTATTACAGTCACATAAGCTGTAATTTATGATAGATTACACAATTTTGGAAAATTAAGATAAGGTTTTTAACAAATTTAAGTGTGTCGTGTTTTACTTTTAAATATCAACTTACAAGGAATTTCATGTGAATATTGAAACTGGTGATTTATTTTATATTATATAATTTTACGTATAATGTTCGATTTTAATTCTTTGAATGTTTAAAATAAGTAAAAGATTTTACATTCCAAATTACACAGGGGATTTGAAAAAGACAGCCAAACTCGGATGGATTCAGTAAATATAGATTTTAGTCATATGTTTCATATTACACAGTTTTTACAGTACGGTAGAGAATTTCAAAAAAGGAAGTTCGAAACTGTGTGCCAAAGTTCCACGTAAAAATAAAACCTTCAGTTCTAAGTAGAATTTTCTATCAGGTATTTTTTTATAAAACAGAAACAAAATTGTTTATGCACTTACATTCACAACTCATAGAATACATACTTAATAAAAATTTTCAAGAAACCAGCTACAAATTAGTATTGGATGCTGTTTTGTTTAATATAAAACAGCTAATAACCAAAACGAATAGTATCTATTTAAAGCTGCGCTCAAAGTTCCATTTCAAACTTCTTGATTTGCGTCGGTACAACAATAAAGAAAATCATCTAAAAAAATACAGTAATGAATATGTTATAAGCTGGACCTTGATCAATTTTGTATACAAATTTGGATGTAAGTTTTGTACAACCTTTCATCCACACAGTTGAAATTTTTTTCACAAAACTGTATATTTTATTTAATAAATTTTGTGACTGGAGGTGCATGTTAATATAGTAAGTAATAAAATGAACTGTACGTGAAATTTTAGTAACTTCGGAAGCATCTCACTTTTTGTTTGAGGAAAATTAATGAGGTTTGGAACTGAATATATTAAATTCAGCCATTTTTTTCAAGTTTTTTGAATGCAAATGATAGATAATAATACTAAGAAAAAAAACCTACCTTTAACAAATCTCAAATGATTTTATTCTGAGACTAAAATTCAGATTTAGGCTTCTTGGAAAGGTGAAATGTGTCGAGTTTTGAGATTTTCTCTTGCACTGATTTGCATCTGAAATCAAAGCGGAAAGCTATCCTACATAAAATGTTTTTGTAGATTCTAAGATGATAAATGTCATGTCGAGGAAAAAGTTTCGAATTGAATCCTAAACTAGAGTCTAGTCTTTCCAAAGCGAAACTTCATTCTGAGTTTCTATCAAAATACGAAAATTTATAACTCTTTGTAAGATTATTTTAAAAGTATTTATTTAAAGATATCCTTTTCGTCCTTATTATTCTCTTTTTTTCTTTTGCCTTTCTTTTCATTCCTTCATCACGTTGTAAGTTTTTTTTTATACTGTTTGCAGTTTATTCAGAATTTTATAAAATAACTTTCGTATTGAATTTTAAATTCCAGAGGTTAATTGAATGGGATCTGAATATACAATATTTTATAGCGTGATTAATTAAAATTCTAATTTTTTATTTTATCTGTGATATAAGGGAATTTCGTACATTTCTTAAATTGAAAAATTATTTGCATTTATAATGTAGTTTTGAACTTTTAAAATTTTAAAGCCTTTAAACAAGTTTGTAAATTTTTGCGTCAACAGAAAGAAGAATAAGAATATTTGAATTGAGTTTTATCGCGCACGTCACAGTTTTATTTAAGTGGGATAGATTTTATTAAAAGTGTTACGTCTAGACTGGCTCGAGTAGTTGCACGAATTCGGTCCCAACTTTCCATGATTAAGCATATATCGGTAATGGTATAGATCACATACATAAAAGTAATGTTTACAGTATACATACCGCAATCCAATGTGTAAAATACATTATATAATCGGTGCAACGTATATGTAAAAAATAAAATATGAAAGACGATCGATCACCAACAAACTATTACTAACTTAATTGTCGATTACTAACTTTAATAACTAACAGACTAATTAATAACTATAATAACTAGCAGACTAATTACTAACTTTAATAACTAAGAGACTAACATTAATAACTAATAGAACTTTTAATTCTGAATTTTAATTTAAATACAACCCCTCCCCTTCAAAAGCTTTAATCTGCGTCTCTTATTTGCAGTCATCCGCAATGAGAAAGCTCTTGCCTACTCGCTGTTCAGGAATCAAGCATATAATTTCCAAGCTATAAATACTGAAGCTGTTATATATACACTCTTTTTTGCTGTTCACATTTACCTAGTAAATCACGTCTCTCGCTTAGCTCTATTTTTCCTACTATTTAAAATTAAAGCGAAATTGTGGAGTGCTACTGTAACATTATTCAAGAATATGTCGTAAGAAATTAAAGATGTGACGGAAAAGATGTATCAAACATTATCTAGGAATAATTTATGTGATGAACTCTACACTCTTCTTTGCAATTCCATTATTCTATCCACGCAAGACTTCCAAGCTATCCTCTAACATAAAGTTATCTATAGCGAAATAAATCATCATAATTAATTAGTGGACAGCACGGTTTCCTGTGGTTTAAAGGTCCAATAGCAAATTTATTCGGCCAGCTTCAATCATCGTTTCTGTGATAAATTCAAGGCAGTGTATAAAAAGTGAGTTATCAAATTGGGCTATGGTGTTTAAAGTAAAGAGAAATCAATATTTTCAAAATTATGTCGGGGCAGAGAAAGTGAATTAATGAATGTACAGATGTTCGGAATCATTTCATCTACACAGTCCAATGTTTTTGAAGGTCTATCATGTGAATTATTTATTACTGCGGCTATTCCATTGTATAAATTATGCGTAAACAGTGGTCTTCATTAAAATAAAATTAAAAATTTATTTTCTCTTTCAAGCTCAACTGTAAAAAATGATTAATTGTTCTTGTAAGATTTATTCATCTACTTTTGTTTTCTAGGTTTTGAATTATGGATTGTAAAATTTTATATCACGTTTTGGCGAATATAGGTTTTAATTAGCGCAGCTAGAAATATCATGCAGAAACTGTTAATCATTACTATTCCATCGAAAATTTAAATATGCAATGCTATTTTCTTATTATATTGGATTTTAAAAATTTAGCTTTATTTTATGAAAATGATTAAAATTTTAGAGTATCAAAAGATTCATAGTTTTTCATAATTATGGTTCATAAAATTATGTAGTAAATTTAAAAATCCAGAATTATTTTATTTGCGAAAGGTTATCAAAAACTACTGCGTTAATAAGAATTGTTTTTTAAAGATTTTGGAATTATTTTATGAACTGGCTTATTTAAAAGATTTTTGTATCCTATGAATTTAATAAATATTTCAAGAATGAGCTAATTGTAAAAAATAAATGAGATTCTTCTGAAAAACTGGTACGGAACGTGTATAAAATTGTGATTTTAAGTATTGACAGAGCAAATATTAAATATTTAATATTGACTATATTGTATATAAGTATTAATAATTTGATTGTATATAAATATAATTAATTATTATTAATTTGATTGTATATAAATATTAATAATTTAGGAAACAGAATAATTATTCTAAACCAGTTATAAGTAAAATAATTAAAAGTAAAATGTATAAAATAATTGCTTAGAATTATGTTAAATAATGTTAAAATTTATGGATAATTATGTATTAACATAGAATACTTTAATATAAATTTTAAAGGTTCCCTCCCTATGAAAAAACACTTAATTTGTCATACATAACTGCTATTTTTATTTATTCATTTTTCATGAATAATGGATTGAGATTTTATTTCTTTTTACATAACTGAATACTTTAGAGCAGTTAAAAAGACCAGTTGCCTTTAAACAAGAAATGAAGGCCTTTAGAAGAAACTGCCGAGCAATCCATTAACCACTGGTAGTTATCAGTTATCTGGTAATAACATCAGTTTGCTAATGTGCATTTTCCGATAAGACGGAATTGTTGATAGTTAGAGAACGTTGTGGGGCCTTCTTGATTTTGTACACAATAAGTAAATTACGAATGTCTTGATAGTAATAATAAACACTGTTTCAAATGATGTTAAATGGAATGAAAATTAGTTATAAAATTTTGAAATTTGTTGCCATTATGGAGTATAATTAATGGATGTCTTCAAAATTTTTATATTTTGAAAGATCATCCATAAACAAATATGATGAGGATTCAAAATCTTGATTATGATACATTACTCACAAAAACTAATTTCACCTCAGTCTGGCTTCTCTTTATCTAAAAGTTCTTTTATTGAATTACTATTGTGGGGTAATATACAAATTCTCTTTACTAAATTTATAAGATCTAACTTGAGTATACAAATTATTCATCTAACTTGAATTTCAGATTTTGTATACTCATGCTTTTATTTTTTCTTAGCATATAATGCAGACAGTGATGTAATATAAACAATTTTATAACCATAAATAGTAAATAGACACATTGATATTTTTATACATTGCTATAAACCAGTTACGTTGTATAAGGAACAGAGATTTTTATGTCCAGTTATATTTAAATATCTCATAGCTATCAGAAACTAGTTACAGTGATTCGCTTGGACCTGCCGATTTTTCGTCTAAGTTTACTCTATTATTATATTGTGTTGTATTTAATTTGTTTCTGTGAATTAATTATTAAAATTGATGTGCAGAAAGATAATCTGCTTTTGTTTTTTATGAGTAAATAATTATTAATTTCAATAGAATGCCATGAATATTTCACAGAATTGCTTTGGTTATTTATGTTGATTATCATAGTTTTATGAAAAACTTCCAAACCTTAGAACTCCCGCTCAGAACATTTCCAGAACTTCAAAACCTTATCTTTTTAGAGAATTTACAATTGTACATTAACATATTATCAAAATTTATATTTTGCAATTATTTAAATAATCATTTTGGCCATAATGTTTTGATTTGTGTTTTCAAATTATTTTTCTCTTCATTTGCTACTGCTTTAACTTTTTTACCTCTAAAATGGCTTTTTCATCTCCAAGCTTTTTTCTTCTTGAAGGGGGGAATGCGTCTCGTTGAAATAGGGGAATAATATGTGAGATAAAAATATATAACAATAAATTCTACTTTAAATTAGCAGTAGCTCTTTTAATTCCTCTCTTTAATTTCCTAAATTCACATCTCTATTATAAAAAGAGTAATATGTGTCTGTAAATTATACTTTAAATTAGTAATAGTCCCTTAATTCTCCATTTTAATCTGGTAACTTCATCCCTGTATTCTAAAAGTAGTAATAACGTTTTCTAAACTGTATCATACCTGAAGACTATTTCCGTTTTATGTCATCTTAACATTCTGCACTGCGTATAGTTCTTAACCAACCAGATTAAAAAATTTTTTCTTCTATGAGTACTACTGCAACTAATTGCGCATTTCGTTTTCCCTGCTTTCCTTGTGGTAAAAATCGTGCTTCTCAAATCTTTGCAATTTTAAGATGTAAACTGCTGTTATACAACAATTGCCGGGTGCATCACGCACCCAAGAGTGGTGTGGACTGCAAGAATGTTCACGAATAAACCAATGTTTTGTTTTCGTCAAAGTTGTCTACGTTCTTTTTTTGTGCGTGTGTGTATATGAATCTACGCATTTGGGCTCTCTGCTATATGAATATGAGATCTATATGAATATACGCATTTGGGCTCTCTCCAAGTAATCATGGCGCAGATAAGCCTCTCATGTTTAGCGGCTATCTTCCAGACCTACGCTGTGATATTCTAATTTATCCATCCCTCCACTTAAAATTATCCCAGACACATACTATACTACAATAGCCTCTCTCTCTCTCTTTCTCTCTCTATATATATTCTACTAGTTTTTCTCTCAACAATGAATAGAAAATTCGACAACTTTCTCAATAATACATATCATGCCTATATAGCCTACATCATAGTTTATATCAGAGCCTATATAGCATATATATAAAAACGAGTCCCTTTAATTTGCTTACGAATTTTGTCTGCACTACAATAAAAGCTTTAATTTCTTTTATGAACTTTTTATTTGTTAGCTAACTGCTTAATGAAAAAAATAGTCTTTTTATATTCGAAGTCGTTTTCCCTATATGATTAATAACTTTGTACAGATTCTTCGTAGATTTTGATTTAAAAGTCCAAAATACTAGATTTTCATTTGTGTTTGTGAGTTGAATCTATTTTCAAAATTAAACAAAACGAAGATAAAAGACTCAAACACATTTCTAAAATTTCCTAGCTTAATGGGTAAGAGTTATTTGGAAAACACAGATAAGTGCAACAATATTTGTAAAGAATTTAACAAGTTCATTTTAGAAGCATAATTACATTCTAATCGACAGTAATAAGTAAAACTCTTTTTAGCGAATGAAAAATAAAGAATAAAAGTAAAACTTTGAAATAGTTTCTCGGAATTTAATGATTGAATAAGGATATGAATACAAAAGAAAATAATAGAAGTATCTGTATATACTTAAAAAGTATTAATTCATTCTTTGTTTCCTAGCTCCTATGGTAATCGAAGGATATCTGTTCATACGTGGCTTTCAACATATATATTTACAATTTAATGTAATTCAGATTAGAAGTTGCAGTCAATTTCAGTGTCAAAAGTAAACATGAAATCATATTGATTACATGTTTAAAATGAAATCATATTGATTTCATTTTAAACAGTCATTGTTTGGATCTTACGGACTTAGGTTTTTAAAAGAAACTTAGTTTCAGTTTTCTCCCTTTCATATGTTATAATTAAGTAATGCAAGAGATATATTCATAGTAACTTAATGCGTTTTGAAATGCAAAAACCACTATTTTCTGTTTGAAAATATGAAAAGAGTAGAATAGAAGAGAAACACGCTAATGTGACAATCAAAATTGCTGAAAACAACCTTGTATTTGGCGTGCATTTATTAAAACACTCAATCGATTTCGAGGGTCGAGGGCAGCTACAAGTCCTTCCTCATCAGGAGAACGAAATTTCTAGAAAAAGAAATTTTTGTATTTTATTTCTTTTTCTAGAAATTTCGTTCTCCTGATGAGGAGGGACCTGTAGCTGCCCTCGAAATCGATTGAGTGTTTTAATAAATGTACGCCAAATACAAAGTTGTTTCAGCGATTTTGAATGAAAAGAGTATTTTGTGTTACTAATATTTCCCAGAAACATTCTGTTTGAACTGATATTTCTTGAGTTCCCTAAAGAAAGATCCCTCCTTCTTGAGATCCTCCGATTTATTCAAGAGGATTTATTCCTGTTGGAGTTTTTACTAATTTAAGTTTTAAGCTTTAAAGTTCAATATTCAATAACACATGAAAGTCAAAATTAGGATAACAATTCTAAATCACATGACTATAACCAATACTGCATGGGTGTACAAGTTTGTGACATACATGATAAAACAACATTTAGACTGTGAAACTTGTGTGTTCAAATAAAACAGTAAATAATACCAGAAAATACTCCAACAGAAGGATTTAAGCTTGCGTTGTGTTTTAATCTATTGGGTCCAGTGTTATAAGTTATTAGAGAAGACATTACAAGATCAGTACAAGTACAAAATTTTACATGGGTGATGGTGGTGGTGTTCAAAAATAAAATAAAATTTTCATACCGTTTTTTGACAATGGTAAGGGTACATGAAGATACGTGGATACACAATCAAGGCAGTAGATGTCAACAAAAAATTTTCTTGGTTGGCCATTTGCTTTCTATAAGAAAAAAAAAGGTTAGTTATCGAAATTTAGGTAGGCATTCTCGTTGCCCTCCATAGGAGCTTTCTCTCCACCATTTCTTCCGACATCGTTCTCTGATAACGCAGACAGCTACTCGGGACGAAGCGACAGTTTTCTGGTCTCGTGACACCTTCAGTATAATTTGCCTTCTCGCCGTCTGCCAACGTCTCCCCCTCGTAGATCGCTGCAAGCCTTTTTCTTCTTTCCGCCAAATACTCGTTTGGCGATCCGAGATGGTACAAAACAAGCCAAGGCACTGCAACTGTGGAAAGAATGCACACAGGAAGGTGAAGCAAGGTAGTTCGAACGCCGGATGTTGGCAAATAATCGCCGATCCTCCAAGGTCATCAACCTGTCAGCAGGAGCTAGCCTCGTCTAAGGGTCCTAATCCAGCATGGTGAAAGCCTGCAAGTAAGCGAATCACCCCGACCCCTCTACCTTGGCGTAGCGTAGTTGTATAAAAAAATAAGGATCCAGCAGTGTGCAGAAATCTCACTTGATGACAGATATTTCCCAGACCACTGTCTGGCGGGGGGAACAAAATGTCACAACAAAGTCATAAATCTTGATTTCCCAAAAGGCAACGTAAAAAAGTTTTCGAAAAGAATTAAGGATTGGTTTTTAAATACTAATTAATACAAGACCGAAGAAAAGTACTTCAATTAAAATATAATAATCACATAGAAAAATTTCTTAGGTTTTCTGCAACACTAAACACGACCACCATAGTCAGAAAATAAAAATTACTTCAATTAAAATATAATAGTCACATAGGAAAAATTTTATGTTTTCCACAACACCAAACACGACCACATAGTCAGAAAATATGGATCCCAAATTTAGCAGAAAAGGGAGCACATTAACAAAACTTAATTAAAACTTTAAACACCGACTTATGTAATCAAAAACTTTAAAAAAGCTTTAAAAATTGACCTTAAGTGTCAACTTAACAAGAGATTAAAGATTAAGCAACCAAAATAAGAATAAGTATTAACTAAACAAAAATAAAAATTTAAATAGTTAACCAAACTACCAAAAGGAAAAGAAAAATTAATTACTCAAGCAACTTAAAATCAGAGTTAACCAAAACTGTCACAAAAAATTAAATGACAACAATTACTTTTCAACAAGGCAAAGAAATTTAAGATCAACTACAAAATAAAAACAAATTAATAACCTTTGTGTCTGAAAACAGACTTTATTATTTATGTAATACATAACATTATTTATGTAATACATAACATTAGAAAGAAAATAGAAAAAAATTAATTAAATTAGAAAATTATTTATGTAATACATAACATTCCCTTTCTTTTTAAAATGTAAGCTGTCCATATAAGACGAAACGAAACACAAGCACACACATAATCCAGTATCCTACAAGTAAATCTGTCCGGAAGAATAAAAGGTATAAAAGGAAAGAATCTAATTTTCTAGAAAACTTTTTCAAGTGTCCTTGTCTCCAAAATATGCGTTTATCAAAGAATTGCTAATTAAAATACATTTTTAATATCATCAGCACTTTTATGATAAGTCCTACATCTCTTTCGTTTGGTTTTGACAGATATTTGTTTCTTATTCATTACAGTAGGTAATAAATACGCAGATATAATCGTTTATTTCTCGTTCTCAAGTGTTGTAGCAAAGAAACTGAATATTTTAATTTCCATTATGTGATATAACTGAAATAGCAATTATTAATTTAGTTTAGCATAAAAAAGGTGCTGTTAAAAGCTTCCATCTCCGAATGTACAGAAACATTAATTTTTACCCAAGGTTTTGATTTTTATTCCTGTAATATCAAACATAATTATGCTTCAAATTAAGCACTTAAAAAGAAAGGCTAAGTAATTCCTATAATGTTGTGAGATAATTGTAGAGCGAATGCTTTTAAATTCATTTATTATTAAGGTTACTTTTTATTGCTATTTTCTAGAACAAAGTAAAATGTAAGCATACAAGAGAAGTTTGTTCGATCCTCTATTTAGCAATTGAACATCCAATTTTACGTTATTTGACATTAATTAAAATGAATGTGTTTTTAGTATTTCTTACTTGTTTAAAGAACTGATGAATGCCAAAACTTAAAATGGATATATACTTGTACTTTTGTTTTAAATTCTTTCCTTTAGCATTTCTAAATTCATGTCTTAATTAAAACATTTTACCATAAATGTCGTTATCGACGCTTTTGGAAACAGTTTCTTTTATTTGTTTGAATTTTAAAAGTTAATTTTATTTTATTCTCAGGATTAGTTCTTCTCAGCATTTTTTCTTTTTTATAATTCTACAAGTCAACCAGTGCGCGTTATTTCTCTGTTACATATCTGTCTTATTTTAAGTGCGTAAATTTTGGTATATGCTATATAAAACAAATTTACTGGCATTAAAAAATGTAAGCTTCGTATTACAAATAATTAATAACAATATTCATTTGTTATTAATTATTTGTAGGTAATTAAAATTTTTATGTTTTATTTTATTTATTATGGAGGGTCATATAGCAGCTGCCCGAAAAGTGTTTGTTCCTTTATTATTAATTATTTGTAAGTAATTAATTTTTATTTTATTTATTTTTATTTAAGTAATTAATTTAAAATTTTTATTTTATTTATTTTTTTAAATGATTAGAATGTCTGTTTTTTTCTGAAAGGGAACAAAATTGTTTTTTAATAAACGGAAATACCTAAACTGATAAAATAAAAAAACAGTTTCATTCTATTGAGATATTAATTTTCATTTGGAGAACTGTATGAACAAACAAGACAGTAATTCATTGTAATGTATAGAAAATTTGTATTTGTAATATGCGAAGACAAACAAAATACATAGTGGTAAATTTGCTGTTATTTTCAACATTTTTAGTGCACTAATGGTTTTCAAATACTCACGAACTAGGGCGTTTGAAATACCCAAGCTCCTTTGGCTCTATGAAATGAACAATTATGAAAGGAATCGAAATTCAAGTCTTCTTTGGCACTTGAATTTCCATTCCTTTCATAATTCGACTTAACAATTCCTAGTAAACCTACATAAAACATATATACAAAGCGTGGGCACATTGCAAAACGCACTTCTTTTTGAATTTACATCAATATTTTTTGTTATTTAAGTTGCTGAAATGAATAATTTTAGAATGATTCTCTGTGTAACCTTAAAGCACTGCGTGGGAAATATACAAACAAATTAACATAAGTGTTAGACGAATCATGAAGTCATTTCCTAAAATCTCAAGATGCGGAGATTCGTTTAAATGTGTCGGCAACCGAAAGGTTGTTGCTTGATCTAATGTATAACAGTGTTGAAATTTTATTATGTTTATGAACAGAATTTAATTATGTTTTACAGGTGAATGAGTTTACAGGTTTCGTATAAAATACTTAACTGTAGATAAGATAATAATTTATTATGGTGTAGTCGTGACGTAAGTTATGAAATTCGAGAATGTTTTGTGGTCTAGAATTTGCTTGAGAATTTGAACAATTATTACGATTTCTTTTGAAGCAGGAGACATACTATAGTCTCTTTACTTAATCTGTTCCGCGAAACTAAGTTAATGGCACTACAGGTTTAGGAAGTCATCCTAGTCGTTGCTAGTAATCTGACGGTCAGACCGCCTTACCTACTTATTCACATTAATCTTCAGTTTCTTGGATATAATTATTTTTATTCACTTGCTTCATTATTTCTAAGATGCCCTTGTTGCAGTAACAGTCCGTGAACAGTCTATCACGTGATATGTGATGTAGTCGGAAGGAAAGAACTGCTGTCGAAGGTGCTCTGTCAGAGGAGAGCAGGTAATGAAGTGCGTCTGCGTCTTTCCTCCGAAAACCGCAAGGACAGTTGACATCCCGTCTGAGGAATCGTTTATAATACGCTGGGAATTTTTCGTGATTGGTACAGGCCTGGAGGAAGTGTCGGTTGCATTTGAGCCTCTTGAGAGTAGTCACTGGGAACATATTGTAAGTAAATCTTCCTGCCTCTTCCTTAGGTCGGAAGCCACCCTACCGGAAGAGTTGTCTCTTCTTCCTGCCATCGTGATGACCATGTCTCTTGGAATGTTGCCTTGAGGAGCTTTTTTGCAACTTCTGCGGAAGGTGGAACTTCCTTGTCAATTTCTGGTTTGCGAGCTGCGACCTTAGTTAGTTCATCAACTCGTTCGCTGCCTTTCTGTCCGGAGTGTCCTTTTATTTTGATCTTTAAAGGGATGGAGGAGTCTAACGTCAAGAGAATCTCTCTAAGTGCTACCGTGTGCGGAATTTTTGAAGGAAATAAATTCAGCGCATTCAGAACGCTCATGCTATCTGTGAAGAATGAAGTGTGAGCTGCTGGTTGCGTACCTAACCATAGTGCTGCTTCTTTGAGTGCGAGGGACTCAGCTTGGAAGACCGAAGCGGGTTGCTTAGACGGAATTGTGCTTGATAAATTTCTTCATTGTTCGAAAAGACCATGAACTCTGCCCCTACTCGTCCTGAAATTTTTGAACAGTCAGAGAAAATTTCTCTTTGTTGTTCTGAGATTGGCGATTTGCACCAGGGAAGGGTGGGTAGATCTCCTGGGTGTGTCATAGAGGTATCTTGGAAGCATTTTATGCTGGCATAGGATAGATGTGAATCTTCTTTAGTGTGAAGGTCGTCTTTGTAGTGTAGAAGTCGGTAGATTGATCTTTCTAATTCTGCTGTTAAGTCGAGTGGGAGCGTGCCAAGCAGAAGACATGAAAAATGAGCAATGCCCTCGGCGGCTCTCGAATACGCGCCGAGTGTGCTGACCATTATACCACGAAGGCATGCTAAGAAGAGGGGAGAAATACCTTATATAATCTCCCTTTTAAAGGCCGACTGGTGATTAGGGGACCCAATCGCCAAATCCCTTTTTAGTTCGGGCTCCACTGTACAGTCATTAGGTTTTTTTTAAGCAGGAGACATGAAAAATGAGCAATGCCCTCGGCGGGACTTGAACCTCGGACCTCTCGAATACGCGCCGAGTGTTCTGACCATTACAACCCGAAGGCATAATAAGAAAGCGGGAGAAATATCTTATAAATGTGAATATTTCGAAGGGAATTTTGAAGTAGAAAAGGAAGCAATATCGTATATAACTGGTAAGTACAAAAAATAAAATTCTAAGCTTTTTAACTGAAATCTGCATTTATAAGTTAATCAAATTCTGGATATATATTCAATGCTGTTATACATAAGATCAAGATTATTATTTAATTGGGTGGGGGATTTTATACATTATGATATAGGACCTGGTTTACCACAGATTTTCTTCTTTGATTAGGATGTTCTTAAAAACCAATCGTTTGGCATTGACAGGCAGACTTTATATAATATCGGGAAACTTTTTTTTACGCTTTCAAGAGGATGAGAAATACATAGTGCAATTCTGTTTCCTAGTTCGGGTTTTTGAATAGGATTACTTTGCAGGGTAATTTTATGTGAATGTTAATAGAAAGTACCGTACAGTTAAATTAAATAAATAATCCACTTAGAACAATGAAACAAATTAAAAATGAATAGAGAAAAATAACTGAAGTTCATGGAGTAAATCAACGTTTACGATATAATCAAAAATCCCACTAAAACCACGAAATTCCTTGCCGCTAGGAATTCATTATTCTGAACCTCGATACTGTGCAATCACTTCAGGATACAGATTTATTTGTTCGAAATGCAGAGAAATTAAAAGATTGTAGATTTTCAAAGAAATGTGCAGCAGTTTTATAAATGTGACACGAATGACAAAATATTTTATAATTAAGAACCTCAGGTATAATAAATAAACAAAAAGTTAAAAATTATAATCAAATAGTCATTTTTAAAACAGTATTTATTTTTTTTCACTAGTGCTAATTACATTATTCAGAAAGTAAAAAGTATTAGAAAATTTCATTTTGTTAAAAAGTATACTTGCGATGTACTAAACGAAACGCAAGCACTATGCAAAACGTTTTGCCCCCCGTTAATAAGAGCTTACGATTCAAAACCACGTCGCGGGTCTTAATAAAATGAGTCTAAAATTGGACACTGCTGCTATATATTCGAATGGCTTTAGCAAATCGAAACAAAGAGTGATTTCCAGTTTCTTTTAAACTTGATAGTTTCATCTTTAGCGGCATAAATTACTTCTTATTATTTTGAACAAAAGATTGAAGGAATTTAAGCTACACAACTTCTTTTACAAAATTCATAATTTCTTTTAATGAAGTTCAAATTATTCAATTCTTGAAATGAGATTACTTTAGTCTCATAACGGATGTCCTCTCTAAACCTCAGTTTTGGCAAAATCACTAAAATGTTCGAAATTTCTAAACTTTCAGGTTTTATGTAAGGCTAGTGCTTTATGAAATGAGTTAAAATTTAGAGATACAGGATTACAGTCAGTTAGACATTTATTTTAAGTAAAGCATCAAAACAGCATAAAATTATAGCATCAAAATCATAAGCTTAAAAATGCTTAAAAATAAAAATGTTTTACTTTCTTGTTCGAGGTTAAGGAAGTATTATAATCACGAAAAACTCCGGGTATCAATGTTTCAAAGAAAATGCCCATTTTGACCGCTCTCAAATCTATTTCAACGATGTTTTTGCATGATGTATGCACGGGTATCATGCAAATAATGTATTAAAGAACACTTTTCTACAAAACCAGGTTTGTAAGAGGTGACTTAAAATGGATACAGAAGAGTTTTTGTCGTGACGTCTGTACGTACGTACGTATCTCGCATAACTCAAAAACGAGCAACCTTAGAATTCTAGTGTAATAAATTTGCTCATTAGCATACTTAAAATTGAATTAGGTAATGCGAGAGCGTAAAGAAAACTAGAAAATTTGAAAAGCGAAAGTACAACCAAGTAATTATCGCTATTGACCAGAAATTAGTTGCCTTCTCAAGAGGAACAAACAAATTTACGATCAATTAACAATAATTAATAAAAGCGAAAGTGTTTCGTCTTTTTTTCAAGTAAGAATCAAGACTAACATGGTTTTTGCATTAATTTTTTTTAGACTAACAATGCTGTTCAGTAAGATTGAGTTTAAAATTATATAAATTAGTAATTAAGAATCAATAAGAATAGCACAGAGAAATTAATTGGTTGTTCAGTTCTACTTGAAATACAATCTGAAAATTGGAACTTATAATTAAATTAGAGTAAATTGAATATTTATGCTAAAGATTATGCTAAAGAGCAATTGGGTAAATAATTTTGAAATATAATTCTATATTAATTTCCGAAAGTTTATAATGAGATCCAGAGGAAAATTACCCTTGAATTACATAATAAATGCATTATCAACAGTATTAAAAAATGTATTAACACCTTTTATAAACAATAAATTTACAGTCTTAACTGTTATGATTTTGCAAACTTATACACTACCTTGCCATTTAATAATTTTTGCAATATTTTAATTGTGCTCTGTTACCTATTGCCAACATTAAAAACTTACCTTATCTTGATAAATGGGTCTTTTACCTTAAATGTACACATTTTTGCAATTTCATTAAAAATAAAAATGAAATTTTTCTACAGATTGACGGTATTCCTATGGCTATCAATTATTCTACTGTTCATCTGTAACCTATTCTTCTTCGTTAATGTAATTTCATTAACAATAAACCAGAAACCAGAACATTTTATTATCTACCTGTACATTGATGACATCACTGCCTTTAATAATTACAATGAAATTGAAAAACACCGTACTGTAACCTAAATGACTCAAATTTAATAAAACAAATAAAGATAACACCGAAGCAGATAATCTTGACCTGCGAATTTAAAAACTCAACAATGTTATTTTATTTGATAAAAGAAGACTTTTCAACTTGAAAACAATTAAACAAATTAGTTACAAATCCAGTCTGGGAAAATCTTCTAGCTAACACTATTATTAAGTAAGCAAAAGGAATAACAATTATTTGTTACAGCAGCCATGATTTTTAAAAAAGAGCTTAATTTATTAATTAAATTGCTAACTGATAACAAAGTTCCACATGATTTCATCAAAAAAAATCTGAAAGCTTTTACATCATGCCCAAAAGGGGCTTTTTTTAACGTTTTGTGTGTTACCTTTATTTATTAAATATCATGTTCTTCGCACTTAAACTATAAAATTCTAAAATTCAGTCAACAGCAATATCGCAAAATAATTTTAAAATGAACATGTCTTTAAGATTTCCGATGCACAGTCTCGCGCACTGAAGATATAAAAATGTTTTTTTTCGGACAGTGCTGCCATTCCTCGCTTTGAAATCGTTGAGGTTGTTAATAAAAAATTCTTTAATGTCAGATAAAATATGAAGTAGGTAATGAAACAAATTCCAAATTCGGGCTTCCAGATGTTCACATTCGGTGGAGAATTACGTTATTCAAAATTTGATGGCTGTAGATGCCGCTGTTTTATCACAATGCGAGAAACATGCATAGATTTATGCAGCTTCTTCATTATTGAATTTCTTTAAATATAATACAGGGCTTTTTGGTGGCAACAATTTGAAATGTGAAACAACGATTTTAGTGAATCAACGCAAAATGCTAAAATGAAATTAATAGTCCTTCTGGTAAAATTGCCCCTTCGGGCTAAAAAACCGGCTAGCTAAATAACAGCTGTGAATTTAGAAATTATTTTCTCCATCAAGCAGCAGTTTTTCATTGTAGGCCGCAACTAAACCACTATGGCGTTATAGTCCAGTCACAGTTGAATTAGACATTTTTTTCAAAATCTTATAGTTTTTGAAATTTAGATTAGAGATTAGACTGTCTAGTAATTATCTACCTGTTTTCATTAAAAGATGGCCTAATTCGACTACCAAGGCTGAAGAAACCTTCTTGAGTAAGTTCTGTATTCTGTAACATTTGATAATTTTTTTCGTTTTTTAGCCATTTTCTCTCTTAGGTTACCTTTAAATTACAACGTTTGTTGCTATATTCTTCATCTGCATTCTCTGAAACTGCTCACGATTACTAGATGGTGCCCTATCATCATAACTTTTTATATATCATATGCTTATTTTTTAACGTATTCTAACAAATTTACCAGAGGTTAAATTTTTCGGTGGCTATCAGTTCAAGTTACTTTTGGGTTTATAATCCAAGTAATTCGATATTTTTCCTTTTACAAAATTTTCATATTTGCTACACCATATTTAATGTTACATTAAAAGCTTTTTTTATTATGTTTAGTACTATTAATCAGTTTAAAATTTGTAGTTTATCTAATTTCATTGCAAAGCCTGTGTTAGGTTTAACAACAGTCTTTTGCTAATGAACATGTCGAATTTATATTTTTTTCATTTCAAAACATTTTTTGCGGTAATATTACAAATTTTAAGAACTAATTCTTCTTTTTAATTTTTATTTTAATTTTATGTTGTTTAGATAAAATTTTTCTTTATTATTTTTTCATTTATTGGATTGCTTATATTTACATATCTTGTTTTTTGGACTCGATCTGCTAAAACAGAAAATAATTATTATTAGATTTTCAATCTTTTTACCTGCTATTTCCTCTGGCCTTATTCAAATTATTCTGATTCAAATTTTCATATACAATTATTTTTTCATATGCTGGATTGATTGTATTTACATATATTTTTTTTAATCTTGTCTGCTTAAAATGAGAAAACAGTTTTAATTTTAAAGCTTTTTAATTTTTTTGTGACTTTGATGCTATAGATTTGCATTTTTTTGCGCTACTTACTACAGTCAGTAGGGATTGGACTGATAGATACAGATTACCTTTATTAATTTTCTTAGATTATTTGAAGTATTGAACATCAGTTTTTGTCATTGTTGGTTCAGACACAGGCTGATATATTTACTTCTTTTGCTGTACCAACCACCTGGTGACAATGCAGCGAAATTTGTAAATTTGGTTTTCCTTTTTCCTTTTCGTTTTTTGCTTTTTCTGTGCCTTTCGTGCAGTTGGCCACTGTGTTTCTGTGTTTTGTTCTTTTCTTCATATGGTGTGTTCCAAATTGAATATGGTATGGATTTTAAATATCTGATTTTAATTGTCTGATTGTAATATATTTTGCATTATTCCCATCACTTTTTGTTGCTTTCAGGATGCAATTGGATTAGATTTATAACTGACTTGACTTTGTATTTATTCATAATATATATGTATATATATAATTAAGTCAAATTACAAAAAGCAGGCAATTTTATGCACTTATAAACTGAAAACAAGAATAAAAAATAATGTAAATAGCAATGAAAATGTTTTACAATTTACTTTTTTCACTTTATATTAAAGTCTTTTTTTAATTTACTTGATTCCGCTTACCATCCTAAAAAGAGTTGATGTTGTTATTGTCGTCGTATCTTATGAAGACGGCCTATTCAAATAGTGCCATGGGCGAAGATGACAGTCCTGCCATTCTGCAAAATGTTATGATTGTAGAAATTTGGTCTCGTAAACTAGATCCTAAATTTTAACAGAAAACAGTAACATGCTTATTAAATCTTTCTGAAATATTTTATTTAAAATTCACTCCCTGTTATATGATTCTTCCCTGTCACAGAATAGTGACCTTATGGCAAAGAATCTTTTGTTGTTATGGAAAACAAAAAAAAAATATTAGCTTATTTTAGATACACACGATAGTATTCAGATGAATTTGAAATGGAAACATTGCAATCAGTTGTAGGGATCTATAGTACAACTCTAAATAGAAGAGATATTGAAAGTTTCTTACTAAAATTATTTGCTGATGGTTAAGTTATCCGTTTGCCGGTGAATTTTAGCAAATACCAATCTTTGCTTAGCATTCCATAAAGTATTTCGAATTTATAATTTAGTAATTTCTGCGGAAAAAAGAAAGAGAACTTCTGCCTGTTTCACTTTCAAATAATACTGATTTTCCTATTTTAAAGTAAATTGGTAAGCCTTGTGAACACTAAATTTAATGATTTATGATAATGTACACTTTAGCACAGACGTACACTTCCGGATTTTGTTATATCATCAGCAAAATATTTTCTGATTATAACTATTTTTGTTTATGGCGACTAATTGAAAATTTTTGATGGAAAAACTAATACATGAAGATATACGTCATACTTGTAATCAGATTTTCGCATTTTATAACCACTTTTTGCTAAGTAATTAGTTTTAATATTTTAAGATATGATTTTTTGTTATGACTTAAGTCTAGTGCATACATATTTAAAAGACATAATGATATTTCTACTTAATGAAAGGAGTAAGAAAGCACGGAACAGCATGCATGAGAAAGTACCGTCCAGCTGCTATTAAAAAGAGTCGCCTATTTCGAGGACTCGATTTTGTTCATTGTTTTTGACATCCTTTCCTTAGCCACTGAAATAACAACAGCTGAATATTAAATATGCATGACATTTCATGATCCGAGAATAAGTTTAGATTACAGCAATATAATGAAGACGAAAAAATTAAGTCAGCAATATTTAAAAACTGTAGCTAATAAAACATTATTAAGATTTGCTTATGAGTGATTTTCCAATTATTATATTTTCAGAAAGCATTAATGATTATTATATGTATCTATCTATTCAACAACGTTCCTAATATTTTGTAACATTGTAGTGATTTAAAATTAATTACATGCAAGTGAACATATAACTTTCAACTATAAAAATAGTTGAAAAACGGATTGCAGATTATGTTTTTCTAAATACTGACATTTGATAAGTACTACTTATTACGACGTTTATAAATTAGAAATATTTACGGAACCATTTTCAAAAACTCATATTTGTGCGAAACATTTGTGGCTGTGAAGTTTCTGAACAAATGATATCTATCTTGTTATATAGTCTCTACACAGCAAAAGTTGAATATTTTTAAGGGGTCAGAAATAAATTTAAACGTGAATGCTGATTTAACAAGGAAGAAACATGAATTATTCAGAATTCAAAACCTTATTTCGAGTGTAAAAAGGTGACATAAATTAATAGATTTAATTTTAAATATTTCACTGCGAAAAGATACCATACATTTCATTATTAATTCGTGAAACCATGAAATTTTTATCCTGGTAGGTCTTATAAATATTAGATGTTATTCTTATAAAACCTTCCCACAGACAATACTGAAACCAGAAAAATAAAATTATTTATTTTATTTTAAGATTTTATTTAATATTATTTATTTTTTTATTTTAT
>KK117455.1:234937-268498 GCA_000611955.2 Stegodyphus mimosarum | reverse complement strand
TGTGTTTCTTCACTTCCACATGTACCTTCTTAATTTTAAGTAAAAATATTTAATTTATTATCACATATTTATCCTTAATATACTTTCAGAATTTATGTACGTGCACAATATATATAAATTACAGTATACGTAACAGTTGTATAAATTACGTTTTGATAACAGAGACATGCAAATTATATAAAAGGTCATTTTCAGTTTCCACTTTATTTAAGAGACACCCATGAAAGACGAGTTTCCTCTTAAAAGTAAAATCTACGGATACCGATAGCCAAATAAAAGGTTTTTTAAGTTTCTATAAATTTATTTAATCAAATATCAATAAAAATATCTTATGAATTGAAACTGTACTCTAAAAACTCCAAAATTTTCAATTTATCTTCTTTTATTTCTGTCTACTGCTGTTAATTTAACGAAAATTAAAATTACTTAATTAACCGAATTTACTCAAATTGCTCGTCAAATGACCTTGTAATTGGAACTTGTTTTGCAAATTAGGAGAAGACACGTTTCGGAAAGCCTCGCATGGTGATTTTGATACAATGAAGATATTCAGGAAGAAAGACACTTAAATAATCCAACAAATATTCTACTCTAGATAAAAGGAAGTAAATATTTTTTTAACGCAGAATGAAGTATAAGAGATAAGTAATTTGAATATTTCCCTTAAACTTTAAGCTAGATAAATAAAATGGATAAAATCTTCGGAAGGGCATTTTAAAGCATTATTGAATTATCTGCTGTTATACACATGATTAGAGAATTTTGTTCATGGTTATTATCGGCAGTCTCGAAAGAGAGCTTAGCTTAACTCTTCACCTCTATTTCATCTGGAGTGGTGCGTTTCGCTACTTACTGCACAACAAGCTTTAATATTGCCTTTTGGTATCTATTAATCTTTTTTCTCAGGCTCTCATTTTATCGATTGCTTCTGGCGGAATTCCACATTCATAATTCATTTTCCACTGAGAGCGTTGCGCTTCATCTTATCGCAGAAGGAAATCTTCAAAGTATTCTTCAGTATTTTTTTCTCGGAGGGATATGTGAAACTACTTTGTATTTTTAATGATATTCACTTGTTACGCTTTCATGACGTCAGAACAACTGTTTCCATGGAGATTTAATGTTCTCATCGATATCTAGGAAACGAAGGTAGGTTAATTATGATGAGAAGAGTTTTGAGACACATATATGGCTGCTGCGTTCGAAGTCAAAGTTTGTATTAAAAAAAGTAAAAAAAAATGAAGAGCAACAAATCGCGGAGTAGGAAAAACCAAAACGAAATTTATATTTTTTAGTGTTCAGAACGTGTGTTAGGACATCCTTATTGTATGGGAATAAAAGTGACGTTTTTCTTCATTTGCTTTGTGTTTTTAGGATTTTATTAAAATGTATTTTTAGCATTTTATTGAATCTTAGAAGATCGAATACATTATGTTAGAAACGTCTCTCATTAATTATTTACTGAGATAAATAAAATTATAATTATCCCACTGATCTAAATGCAGTTCAGATATATTTGAGTAGTGCATTAATCTTAAAACGAACGCTTAATAATCTTGGGCTTTAGCAGCTTTTATTAGTTGCAGTTACCATATAAACGTTTATAATAATTATCATTGAGGTATATTATAAATTATAAAATGAAAATATTATTAAAATTGAAATAATCATAAAAATTAATTGGAAGTGACTGTATTGTTTTTAGTCTCTATTTTTTCACATTGATGTGGTATGCAATGTACTTTACAATTTGGAAGAGAAATTAAAAGCCTTCTAGACAGCTATTTGAATTTTTCACTTTCCTAGTCGTGAGATTAAAGATCTTTCGAAAGACCGGCCCCAGTTCTCAGAATTAGCATTTAATCAGACAACATTTTCAATGAATGCTATGGTAGTATAATGCAAATTAACATAGCAGGAAGCAAGAAATAAAATTAGCAAACCGCAATATATTTCAAAACTAAAAAAATTTACAACCATGGAAGATACATATTATTTTTGTTCAAAAACAAAATTGAAAAAAAAATATCTGAAAGGTTTCAGATTTTAAATTACGTCCAAAGGGGCGTTTTTTTAACATTTTATATGTTATCTTTATTTACTAAATATCATGTTCTTCGCGCTTAAGCCATAAAATTCAGTTCAGAAGCAATATCGAAAAATAATTCTAAATTGAGCACATCTTTAGAATTTCTAATACACAGTCTCACGCGCTGGAGATAAACATGTTTTATTTGTACAACGTTGCCTTTGCTGGCTTTGAAATCCTTGAATTTGTTCATCAAAAATTTGTTAAAGGTTTACAAAATATGAACTCGATGATAAAACAAATTCCAAATTTCAAATTTGCGCTTCCAGGTGCCCATATTTGCAGTAGGATTACGTCATTCAAAATTCGATGGCTCTAGTTACCGTCGTTTTATCACAATGCGAGAAACATGCATACATTTATGCACATTCTTCATTGTTTAATTTCTTTAAATATAATACAGGGCTGCACTATTTGGTAGCTATAGTTTGAAAAGTTAACCGACATTTATTGTTTTCGACGCAAAATGCCGAAACGAAAACAATAGTTCTTCAGGAACAAAGCCCATTTGGACTAATAATATTGCGAAAGTGACATTTTTTACATGTAAATAACATCATTTTTCTTCTTATAAAAATGCAATCACAAAAGTAGAGAATTCGCAAAATCGTTTGAACACAGACTTTTGTGTGTATGGATTAAATATATGCAAAATAATAATTTCATAAAATGAGATTTTATTTTCGTTATATATCTGCTGCCATGTTCATAACTTTTTCTTCCATTTTATCAAAACTTTTCCCCGTCTTGTGTCTAGATTAGCGATTTTCATTCCTTTTTTCTCGTGTATTCCTTGACCTATTGTCACTATTCCAAGTACCCTAGTCTCACCACTATTATGTATAATTACTAACGCTTACATACGGAGGTACAGTAATAACGCTATAATACAGACATTTTAACTTTTATCAATTATGCAGATCTGATGTTTACTGATAATTATGCACATCTAATTAAATTAAAAAACATTCATAAGGACACATTTAATGGTACCTTAAGTCTACGTGGCAGTACTCTTTAATTTAAAATTCGGATCGGAAGGTGAATAATACAGCTTCAAGTCCGAAATGCTGGAAAATTTATTTCTTCACTTCTTTTTTAACCTTTTATGTCCCAAATCACTTTATGTTTTGAAAAAGAGTTTGAAACTCTTTTATTGTATTTCTTTATGCATAAAAACGATCACACATTAAATTTACAAGAATGTCATGATGCGAGTAGCTTCCCAAATTATAATTTTATTTAATAATAATATTTATAATTTAGTAATAATTATAATTTACTAAATTGTATTTCAGAGTAGGCTATATGTTATTATAATTGCAAACATTCTGAGTTTGCATATTTATAATAAAAGTTATAGTACAATGTACGTGCTACATTTACACCGAAAGTGAAGTTTTGATTATCGTACAAATACTGTATTTATTGTACAGTTGGCAACAATGAGGCGAAGAAATGGACAAACTACAACCAACCAATGACTAACACTAGAAGTATCTGAGATTCTTCGCAGAATATAAATTTATCAGATAAAACAATGCCGCATAGCCTGCCCGTTTTGTTTAAATATTAACAAAATATACCTATAATTGTCAGGTATTAGAGGTTTTCCAGTCCTTTTCGACAGGTAATGCAGATGAAATATATATACCTGCACTGAAATCTTCAAAACAATCATATCTTTCTAAATTAAAATTATTTCGGATTCAGTTAAATTATTTTGATTTACATAACAAAATATAATTTAGATTTGAAATTACAACTGTTACAACAGCTTTTTATTTTTTCTCTTATGTTCAATCTGTTTATCAATGTTCATCATTACATCTTGTTTTCCGTGTACCCCCCTGAGATCATTTCACGTACCCCTCGCGTACCACATGTAAAGTAATACCACAGGTAGATTCGCGTACCACAGGTAGTAACGCAGGCTTAGGTTATCAGTTTTCATACATTTCAGAAATTGCATTTATACGTGAAAAAGATTAATAATTTTTTATTCTTCTTCGACAGCTATTTCTCTTGTTTGGTAAACCGCAATAGGCTGAGTAGATAAGACCATTGCGCACTGGTGGCTCGACGCTGGTTAAAATGTTTGCAAACGACAGGTTGTTGGTTGTTTTATTCATTTTCGTGATGTAACGTATATACGAAACCCTTTTCTCAAACATATTTTCTTCGAAAGCATTCCTCTCTTTGGACACATAGCCTTTGTCTTCTTTGCCATACTTAATTAAACAAACAAGCCTTTGAGATTTACAGTCTTATGGTATTTCATGTTAACTAACAATTTTTTATGAACTGGATCTTTTAACTTCTCCTTTTCGTTAGCTCTCACCATAATGCAGTTGAGCTGAAGATTATTTAAGGTGAGGATTTTGAATGCTTTAAATATAGAGCTTCTCGCAGCGATTCTTCCTCCTTTACTTGCTGTCGCCCAGCTCTGCCAGTTAATATTCTGCTTTAGCCATTTGCTAGCCTAAGTAAATTCACGTTTTTAGAATTTGAACCAGCTTAGTTGGGCCAGATTTATGCAGTTTCCAGCTACGATATATTTTTAAATTGTAAATTCGAATTAATGTTACTTTTACACCCGAAAATGGCAGATAGTTAACGATAACCTAAAGTTGTGCCTCCTGTTCAACTCAAAGTTGAAAAAAATCGTTTATTTAAGACTTTCGGAAGACTTTATCGTATTTACATAGACCGAACGGTAATTCGTTTGACAGTGTAATAGGGTCTGAAGCGCTTCGAGTTAATTAATACACAATTGAGATTTTATACAGTCACATCTTAAATTTTTAGCAGTGTAAGATTGGGATTAATTAAAATTCTAAGTCAATGACATGATATATAATAGTAACCTTCACTTGTTTTTTTATTTTTTATTCTATAGATAGCAAAAAAGTATCTATTTAACGTGCTGGTAGTTTTTATAAGATATGCCTTCGCACATACAGGAACATAATCTTGAAAGTACTTTGCAAAGGAGCTAATCAAATGGTATAAATCAGCAGGTCTCAACCTTTTGACTACCGCGATCCATCTAAACAAAAGCTGAAAAACTTTGGTACCACCACTATATTTTACAATGATTATGTCTCAATTTCTCATTAGATATATAAAAAATATATTTAGCCATTTGCACAACCTGTTGGCTATTTGAATTAAATATGCACACATAAAAATGTTAGATTAAAAATTTATTACCATTTTAATAATAAAAAATTAAGTTTAATACTTTAAAATTTATTGTGAAATGTTTAAGAGAGATCAATTTCTTTTTGTCTGGTCATATTTCACTTAGCTTTAACCGTAAATTACGGTACACTTTTATTTTGTTCTGTCTGTTTTTTTAAATATAACACGGAAGAAAAATCCTTGTTCCCACAAATAGGTTGCACAAAAGGGAATAAAAATTTAATAGCTTTATTTGAAATGCCTTTAAATTTGGTTTTCGGTTCAGCCTAAAATTAACAAGTGAGTTATTTTTGAAATCTTCAGTCAAAGTGCAATCACAGAAAATTTCTGTCAATTGTTCTTTTCCTTCACGAGATTTTTGAATTTATTAGTTAAAAATACTTTGTTTCTTTGCGTACCAACAATTTTTCGCTTGCGTACCACCGGCTGATAATCGCTGGTATAAATACTATAATTAAACTGTCGAAAAACCATACTTTGTGGCGAAATTAGGGAAACATAACTTAGCAATATAGATAAAAAATAGACTATCTTAAATATATATATTTTATCATATATTTGTATTATGACAGCCCATGCTCTGTGGCTAGTGTATAATGCAATGGAAATAAAGGAGCATTAACATACAGAATTTAATGAATTTTTAGCATTTATCTTACCTCTGTTATGAAATTGCTCGCAATCAATTATAACCCAAATAACTCTTGTTGAATCATCCTTATTAATTTCTTTCTATATTCTCCAAAAATTCAAGCCTAGGTCGTATTCAAAATAACTGGCACGACGCATGCAATCAAAACTTCGTCCTTTTTTAGTTAAAAATTATTAAAATTGTAATTAAGCTCGAACGAATGAAAACAGAATATGCATGGAATCTATTTTAGCACAGGAAACTTGTAAATGAGAGTATGTAAAACCAGCACACACTTATCTCCATAAATCAAAATAAACGCAATACATTTCTGTTAACAGGAATAGAAGGTGAAAAACTGCAGATCTTATCATGGATCGATAACATATTTATTCTTCTTCCAGGTTTTAGAAAAATGTTTTAAACTCATTTATATAGGTCTCATAAAGTACACGTTTCGAGACAACGGAATACCATACATGTTTCTTTGTATCGTAAATCGCTGATGTAAGCTTAGTTTACCGTCACTCTGCGAAGGAGTTCCTGAAAGATTCAGCTTAGGATGTAAAATTTATGGTTTGCCCTATGCGCTTTCAGCAGCAACTTTATGACTTCTAGAACAGATTGAAAGTGTCTTCTCACATCTAGCCGGCAGATGGTGCTTTACTATTGATGTGTCCCGGTGGCAACAAACAAAGTCTACAAAGGTATCTCATGATAACACTCGCTCTTGTTTTCTTTGGAATTGTTCCATTAAGAAAGTCTTGACTTTTAGGACAACAGAGATTATTATTAGAGATTTACAGTATATTAAGCAAAACTTTTGCCTTTTAAGACAACTTAATTATTGAGATGTAAAATACTTGAAAACAAAAAAGACACAAAAAATGAAGCAATTTTCCACAAGCTTTAATTTTTAAAATAATGGTTGTTGTCCGGAACTATACTGTAGTTGTTTTCTCACTTGAGCATATCTTTCTATAAGTTTGGTGGCGAAATTTAATAAAATAATGCTGTAAAAATAATCTAAATTTGCGTAAAGTACAGTAGTTAAAAGTGTTTACTTTAAATTATAGAAACTATTGCGCTAAATGAACTTAAGCTTTTCTAATGGCAACCCATTATAATAAGCGCAAATTGTCGATTTTTAATATCGTTCTTAAAGGCAATAGTAGGTACCAGAATATTTTTTGCTTGAAAATAGCAAAGTACGTAAAAAACATGGTATGTCTGATTTCCCATAAAATTAATGTGCTAATTATTTGAAGCGAAAAACTTTCATTATATAGCGTTTAATACTACTGGTTTTATTATCCCTAAAAGAAAAAATTACGCTGTGAGTGCTAAAAAATTCCTTAAAATTATTTAACAATTTAAACTTTGCAATTTATAGAACCTATCTATTATATGACGGTTATGATACCTTTTCTGATTAAAATACTGATTGAAAAATGTTCCACTAAAAACTAAAATAACTGACTAAATGAGATGAAAATTTTGAGTACTAATTAAAATCTTGCAATAATTTATTTATTAATGAATCGAGGATGTTTCTGAATGTTGCTTAAAACTCCCAACTAAGATTAATTGGGTTGATTAAATTATTCTGCATATAAATAAGCCAGTTGTTTGATGATATTATTAAAAACAGAACCATTTTATTATTTGGACATTTATTAACATAATCTAAGCGAATGCTTTTAAAATACATTAAAGCTACAGCTTCTGAGGCTTTAAATATATAATATAATGACTAAATAGTAAACCATAAATGGAAAGAAGATTCTGAAGAATAGAGGTGTGAAATATGACATATTCAAAATATTTGGCTTGCAAATATTTTGAATATGTATGAAAGTCAGTATTACTAACCGAAAATATTGTTAAATGCTAGCGCATCGTGCAGCACAGGTTAGGTGTTCGATCCTCGGGCTGGGAAAGGTTGACTCAGCCTTTTATCCCTTGAGGGATGCCGATAAAATGAGTTTGCTTGGGGACTAAACACCGGGGGTCCTGAGACAGTCTGACCACTTGTCCAGACAAAGGTGCATAAACACCCTGGGGACCACGTCTAGAAAGCAGATATCAGGGTACCGAGTTTAGTTTTTATTTTAGTATTGTCAAAAATTCTTGGAAACATCAATTAATATTGGGGATTAAAAAAATTATTTTATCATTTTAGTAATCATTGAAATAAGAACTGAAATAGAGCAGAATATTTTAATATGCATATACTAAACAAATCGTTATGTCCAGTAAGTAATGAAATAAGCCTAACCTATATTTAAAACTAATTATTACAGAAACATTATTTTGGTTACCTACATTTAACATAAATTTGCATTGTAACCTTAGTTGCCGGTGAAAAATTTAAAATCTATAACAAAAAACATCTTAAAAAAGGCTCTATTATATATACTTAATTTAAATTCTTAAGTATTTAATGCGTTTAATTCACTGCAACCATTAGCAATAAAATTTAGAAACAAATTAAACAAACATTTACATTTTAAATTTATATTTAACTAAAAATTTATTAATTCCAAAATACCTTTCCTGTCAGGAATTAAGATTTACATTACGACGACCTTCGGTATAATAATTGCATAAAAATTATATCTACGTATAATGATTCGTTGTTATTATTTAATAATAATATAAATTGTTCCCTTCTCCAAACGTACTGATAATTGCTGCTTTACCGTTCATGTAGAACAATGATTTAACCTATCGGTTTTAGCAGTCTCTTCACCTGTCCAAAATATACTACAGGAAAAGATCCATATTGCGCCCGAAAGGATATAGAAAAGACCATAAATATATAGTTAAGTCTCACAAGGGAATGTAGTCCGCACCCTTGGTTTTCGGCTAGAAATCAGCCTCTGCTGATTACTCTACTGACCGATGCGGTCATTAAATTAAATACACATTTTTGGAATACGGAAACAAAACACTAGATCAAGTTGTTTGCGGCCCAGTGATGGGTTGATACAGTATATTTTATCCAAAGAAACACTTCAAAGTTCTAAAACTTTCCACAAAGTACTTCTATAAATTTTCGCAGTATCACGGAGTACAATCAGTAGTGACACTTCAAACTACTAAGAACACTAAAAGCAACGCACTGAAAAGCGCAGCTAAAAAGCAAATCTAAACTGGAGACAATACTCTCTGAACTCACGCAGAACTAACAGCTAATGACAACTGAGAGCAGATGCTCTCTCCGACCTCATATATTTTTTAACCAACCGCAGAGATATTTCTAATACTTTCTGCATCTTGAAATTACTGGAAGGCAATATGTGAACCGAATTACGGTTATAGCTAATACAGTAGTCAATTACATTTATTCAATTAGAGTACCTATTACGGTGATACAGGGACAGGACCAAAATCTCGCCACATGGTCGCCAAGTTTGGCGACTTTTGATGATTTCTCGCCAAATTTAGTCACAGAAATTAGTCAGCCAGCTTGGCGATATCTCACCAAATTACTGAGATATCCATTTACTAATTAAATACATTTACCCCTATATTCTTACTTTTCTGGGATAGCTCGTCTCTCTAGATTTTTATGTTGCATTATATAGGAAAATACAACAATGTCATGTATCGTTAATAACACTAAAATCTAAAATAATCTATTTATGTACAAAATTCGTAGCAATATGTGAACAATACGTGAAAACCAAAATATTACTCTTATCTAATTTCATATGATGGTACGATCTTTAAAGCGTTCACTGTTGCACATGTTATATTTTATGTGTGTTTGGCTTAGTAAGAAATGAAGCACATTATGTACAACATATTTGAGCATATTCTAAATCAGGCAGTGCTTAAATTCTTCTACAATCTATGAAATTCTAGACGAATTGTGATCATGTGCTTCAGTTATGAAACTGAATTGCAGTATCTGTAGGAATATGTTATTGATTACATTAACGAAATACATAGCTCTCAGCAGACCTTTTGAATTTTATTTAAATTATGTGATCTACTTGTTGACAATAATGAAGGAATAAATTTGCCTTAAAAATGCAATACGTTATATAACAACTAAACTATTTTCAGCTATTGAAAATTCAATACAAGATCCACTGTTGGTTACCGAATCTTTAGATAAACTTTTTGAGTAATTAATTAACAGTTAAACGAGATTTGCTCAGTCAGTTGGATAATGGTATTGAAAATCTATTACCATTGAAATGGTATGAAAAACTATTATTTTATCTATATTAAGAGAATAGGAATATGAATTAGAAAATGAAACTTCACATGAAGTGTCTGATGAACATGGAATGGTGAAATTCAGAATGTTCTGTTATATTGAGATATACCTGGAATTATAAGGAAGGTATTTTGAAGATAGAAAATTGTTTGAACTCTCGATCATTATCACGAATTTCTATTCATCTAATAGATCTTCATCAACTAACTCCAGGCCATTTCTTAATAGGTATTCCGCTTTTATCTATACCTGAACCAAATGCCACTGTATATTCTTTGTGTTTGTTTTCTAGATGGATTTTAATTCAGAAACTTAGAGGTATCTTCTGTTGGCTTTGGAGTGCGGTCTCAATTAAAATGGAATCAACAGAATTCCAAACTCAAAGTAGGGCAACTCAGTTTGTTGAAAGATAGAAGCGAGACCAACATTTAGTGGACATTAGTTCGTACTGAGGATATTTTTTTCTTAGTTTGGATGTACTAGTAGTAGTAGTTTGGTGTTTCTTAATTTGGAGTCGCGGACGTCAAAACTTCAAATGGAATCTATCCCCGAGCCTTCATCAACATCAGCGCACTCCCATTCCCAAATGATTTTGGATAAATGTCTAGTGAAGGGCCAGGATGTTCTGGTTTGAGTAGACACTTTTCTCTATTTCTGAATGGCAACATGAAAATTAGTAGAAGCTGATTGATTTAGGGAACGCTAAGTGGCAAAGTGTTAAATAGAACTCTTTTTTTTTCGATTTGTTTTGATGGAGATTCAGTGCTGCTCGTGAGATGTTAGATTCATTATTAGATATATTTGTTTTAATATTCTTATAAATTCCCTTCAAAACTACAGTATAAAAGTAAAAAATATATTACAGAAAATAATAAAAAATCTATTACAGAAGATGAGATTTGGTACATGCACATTCACAGCTTTGTAACGTCATAGTTTGATTATTTTAGTTTCTATGGTTTATGTGACACGAAATTTGAAACAAATGAAAGATGGACAGAAACATTTGGTTAATAAAAATAACAATAGGCCATTTTTTCATTAAAACGATTTCTTTATAAATATATTTCACTCAAGAAGTAATTCAAATAAAAATTCTATGATGTTGTAGAGTCATCAGGTATTTAAGAAGCGAGAGAGATTAATGAGAAACGCCTTCGCCGGGAATCGAACCACGGACCTCTCGGTTACGTGTCGAGCGTGCTTACCACTACACCACGAAGATATTGGAAGAAGGCGGGAGAAATACCTTACAATGTAAAATTTTAAAAAATGATATAAATTATTTTTAAGGACAGTCCAAAATGGAAGCATTAATTATTCCTTTCTGGAAACAAATTGGATACATTTTGTGTTTGGTGTAAATCTACATTTTTATTAACACAAGAACACACGTAAACAACACCTAAATTCCCATAAAGGAAATTTTATGATTTATATAAAGATATCAGCTGCGATTATTGTTCGAATTTAGACCATTTTTATCGCTATATGGTATAGATTTACGAGCTATAGAATAAGTATAAATATTTAAGTTAATCTGAAAGAAATCCGTTTCGAATTAGTGTTTGAAAAACTCAATGGGATCTTCGAAGCTTAGGGATATTCAATAAAGCGGCTAAAAAGGAGAGAAAACCTCAGTCTCCATTAACGTTAAAATGTACATTCAAAATAAATTTTACTTGCATTACTATTTCCTTCTGCTTCGATTTGCATTTTATTTTGGATATATGCACAAACAGGACATATCTTTAATGTCTTTCAAAATGCATTACTGAGGATATATTTTACTTGGTACATATAATGACATTTGTTTCTCCCGAGTCCTCCATCGTAAAATGACATGGCAGTTTTCTTCTGCATTATTTGACGCATCCATATGTATTTTTTTTCCATCGATGACTTTTACTTCAATTTTGCAAGCGATGCATATTTACTTTCTCATAAGAAATTACCGTTTTTATCTTTTCTTTTACTAAAACAATTCTCTGAAAATGTATTCTTCACTACTAAAAATGCTTCACTTCTCATGTGGCTGCGTGGTTTGATTATAAGTATTGACAAGTAATTCTTTACTCGGGTATCGGAAAAAGCAGCGTAAACTGTATTGGTTTAGACATGTAACAGGTACGTTTGCTGCTTGTCACATTCAAGGACGCAGACGGTAAGACACATTACTTTAAAAGAGTCTGGAAATGGAAAACAGTATTTTGGATAAATTCCAAATAAAATTATGACATAGTCTGCCTTTTGAAAGCATTTCGTTAGAGCTTTCGCATTATGTTTCTATCAAGAAAAAATACCCGAGATGAAAGATATTCTGAGCATTGATTCATGAATATGTTTTGGTAACATTTGTTCTTCGCGTTACAGTATCCCCGTAGAAAGATAAAAATGGCGAGACATCAAAATTTGTTAGATAATTGCATTTGGAAAGCATTAAGTTTATGACTAAAACTATTTGTTTAACGCAAGACAAAAGGAATTTTGTAGAAAACGTTTGAGTATAAAACAGAGATGTTAAACACAGCTGCCTTTTATGGCATTCTTTGCCATCTTTGAATGATGCACTTGCAATACTATTTATTTTTAAAGAATTTGTCTCTAGAGAAAAGAATTACCCCAAAAAGTAATTAAAGGAATTTCAGTACTTTCAAATAACTTTTTTTTAAATTTTAAACGTATTAAAGTTATGTTACATTTGAAAGCTATGTTATAAGGTATTTCTCCCGCCTTCTTAGCATGCCTTCGTGTTGTAATGGACAGCACACTCGACGCCTATTCGAGAGGTCAGAGGTTCGAGTTCCGGCGAAGGCATTGCTCATTTGTCTCTTCTCTTATTTCAAAAATTGCCTAATGTCTCTACAAATTAAACAAAGAGACAAACAAACAAAAACACTTTTTCACAGACGATTCAGTATTTCTCATTCAGTTAATCCAGTTCTCATTCACGACAAGGCAAAAATACATAAAAAATTGTTTATTTTTTATTTCTCCTCCTTAAAAAAATCCTAATGACTCTACATGGCGCCCGAACTAAAAAAAATATGTTGGATGATGATTCTCCACCACCAGAATTTGGCCATTCGGTCCCCTAATTCCCAGTCGCCCTTTAAAAGGGGGATTGTCTTCCGCCTTCTTAGCAGGCCTTCGTGGTGTAATGGCCAGCACACTCGGCGCGTATTCGAGAGATCCGAGGTTCGAGTCCTGGCGAGGGCACTTCTCATTTTTCATCTCTCCTGCTTCAAAAAAATTCCTAAGTACCCTACAATGTATTGAAAATTAAAGCATTATAGTATTTATAAAGCATGCAATTATTTCAATTTGGACATTTAGTAAGATAAGCTATGTTTGACAAAACGAGATTTAGAATAAAATTAATTCTAATTTTATTAACTGATTTTTCAAGGCAAGTTGAAAATGACATCAAAGACTGCAAATTTTGAAATACAATATTGATCTTCTTTTGTGGTGCACTATGGGGAACATTTCCAGTAATGACATGGTTGAATGGCCGATAATTTCGACCATTTCCAATATATTTGTAATGAGAGAGTTAACGGCTATTTGTTTTAAAAAGACAAAATAATATGATATGGACACTACGGGACTCTCTTGTGCAGTTTTTGCTGTACTTCATTTTAACTGTTTTCCTAGAATTATTCTAATTTAATTAACTGATTTCTCAAGGCAAGTTGAAAATGACATCAGAGACTGCAAATTTTGAAATACCTTATCCCGATCAATTTCTGTCGTACGGGAGTCAAACTTCTTATAATTTTATTTTTCATAACGATTCTAAAGCGTTTCTAAATATAAGAGCTAAGAGATCTCATTAAAAGATACATTTCGTCATTCAAAACATGATTATTTTGATCATTTAAAACACTCCAGTTACTAGAAGTATATGACTATGAAAAACGATTGCGAAAATAGGATTCTATATTAATCTTAAATGTCTATATTAATCTATATGTCTATGAGAATTAACGAATTTATATGAATTAACGAATAAAACGAATTTCGACTGGGTTCAAAACCCATTTGCACCTTCATTAGATGATATGACATTCTATTTATCATTAAAAAAAAGGAAGACTTATTAGGCTTAATGCATGATCTTATTTTTGAAATTGAATTTAGGGACACTGTATTTTAGGACGCTGTATTTTCTCCATTCTGGGTAACTGCGAAAGAGGAGTTTCTATTCATTGGCAGGAAGAAAAAAACAACGGTATATAAACATTCTTTAGCCATTTGCTTTACAACATCCATCTGTGAAGAAAATTTTACTTATACGCTCACTATCAAGAATTTAAAGGCATCATATTTGTAATGTCTTGATCAGAAATAATGCATAGCTTTTTCGGTAAGAGACCTAGATTTAAAACATTTGTGTTAACAAAAACAATTTATATTAATTTTTAAATGTTTCTTTTGTCAATAAATGAGCATATTTATACATAATCAGTAACTCTTTTGAGTATTGTTAATTTAGCTTTGCATTTTCCGACTGTAATTTTATAAAATAAGTGTTCTAAAATTTTAATCAGAGTTTCACTCAGTCAAATCTGAAAATTTAGTTCATAAGTCTGATATAAAAACTGTGTCAAATATGTGATATAAAAACTGTGTCATAATTACTGAGGATATATGTATCAGGTATTTTCATTTCATATGTTCTTATATTTCGTGCTTATGACTCCAAGCGATATCTTATCTAAAACGAATGTCTAGCTGGAATGTTGATGTATTATAATGAAAAAATGTTTTAGAGAATGATCTTATTGATTGAGTCCTTAGCATAAAATATGAGAAATTAATTATATTAATTGAAAACTTTTCATTGATAGATCGCCGTGAAATTTATGCTTATGAGCTATGCCATGACGCGATAGAAGTTGAGAAGAACTGCTCTAAGGTACTGCCAAGAATTACGTGACTCACAAACTCCATCCAATCAGCACTTTGTCAGTTGCATCGATAAACTGGGGCATGCAGCATGGAGGCTTTCAACTCGGTCATACCTGAGATGTTGAAAGTCATGTTACCAAGTGTTTGATGGTGCATAAATTTGAGTGTTCAGCAACGACAGAATCCACATGAAACGCTTCAATAATTAGCTAGGGAAGTTTGTTAAGTTAGAAGATTTTAAGTACATAGGTGCTTCACGAACGAGCTCACATTTTCTTGTGTATTGCGTGAATAGAAACCTAAACCTTTGCCTTCATAATCAACAAACATCAGTGAGTATCAGTAATGAATCATTATTTGTAAACACATATATTCTGTATCTTTAACAATAAAGGCATCAAGCAAGTTGACAAAAAGAAAAAACTATGTAAGTTAATAGGATTGATTTTTCATAAATTCTTAACTATCTAACTGTATTTATTCTCATCGGCATTTTAATGAAAAAATGAATTAATTCTAAAATTCACCTCGTTGCTTTTCATCATTTATTTCTCCTTTGCTAGCTTTTCAAATATGCAAATGTATTTCACATTCTATTACCATTCTGTTTTAGTACTACGACGTCACTACTATAGAAGCTTAATTATGTTTAAGAATGTTTTATTGTGATACGTAGGACGTAAAATTCCGCTTTACACTGTGGAATTCGAAGAAAAACCATATATTCTATGATTAGCTTTGTTACGATTATTGTTAAAATTACTTCTTTTTGCCAATTTATAATTAATTCATTATGTTTATCAGTATCAAACTGAAACCTTATTAAAAGTGCATAATTCAGTTTACAAATAAAACATAAGCCTTACAGAATAATTAAGGCTGAAGGAGAGAAAGGTATGAACTCGGAAAGAATATTAAAAACGTTACTTAGGTATGAATGGCAGTTAATTAATGACAGAACAACGAACTTAATTTTTAGAGAGAATATTTTATTTAGTTGCAGATTTTTTTGCTTCAGTTGATGCCCTGAATTTTGGAAACTTCAGAGCTTGCAGTATTTTCTTATCCTAGATGAGATTTATTTTAGCTACTTGTAAACACACACATCTGTTTTAGCTTCGCGTAATCCAAAAATTAATGACAAACAGCAACGCAAGGAAACTGTTTCGATGAGAAAAAGGATTTTTTGACTTCTGATATTTAAGGAAAATTTATTAGATTCCTTTCTGTAGAGAGGATTAAACAAGACATGGTGTTATCATAGTCCTTTCAGCTTGAATGTCTGAGATGAATCATAGGAGCTTGAATTACTAAACTTGAGTTGCATACGAACCTTCCACTCAGATATATCCTTACATAAGTTGTGATAGTCATCTTTTTTCGTTTGAATTAGAATCTTAAAATCTGACGCATAAAGGAAATTTTATATGCACATGACAGTTTATTTTTGTTAGTAGAAAATATAAGAATTATGAATGGAGTTAGCTAACAGTATAATGAGGTAAAATGTAATTTTATTGAAGTAGTATGGAATTATCAAAAATTTGAAAAGTATATTAACTGAAAGCAACGTTTTATTTAAATTGGTAGCAGGTTTGAAAATATATGGACTAAAAGTGTCAGGACTGAGTGTTCGGTGCATATTCTTGGCAAACATCTTCGTGAAACGTGAAGTCCTGATCTTGAACAGGGAGCTGAATGCAGCTATGTTCTGTGGTAGAATACTGTGAATAAGTGGTAGAAGAACTACACTTCAATGGGATTTAAAATCCTCTTTTATTAAACCACAATTATGTACAGCCACTTCACAACTCGGGAGGGAAACAGAAAATAATGACCGCTACTTGGGTCTAAACTGAACAATCAGATAATTTAAACTAAAACTAATTAGAAATTAGGTAGTCGTTACTCACAGAGCTATAAACGCGAGGTTGGCCTCTAAACTAAATGGTGCGTAGCAACATTTAACTAATACTTACGCACTCAGAATTACTTCAATAAGTAATAACGTAACGGCGATACGGCTTAGAATTTAAATACTAGCTGGTCAGGCGAACGTCGAATAGAGTAACCGTGGTCTGAGACTAAAAGCTCTCTCACACTGAAAGATTTCTACCTTTCGTTTAAATAGAACTTGGCTCCACTTCAAATTAGCATAAAGCTGAAACGCGCGCTTATTCTAACGGAAAGTTGAAATGAGAAGAGATAGAAAAAGTCAAATTAAAATAAAAATTTGTTAGTTTAACTAACAAACTAACTTACAAAAGTAGCTGGAAATTCTTGAAATTTTGATTCGTTACAAATAAGAGGAACCTGCAAAAAGTAGCATTATACAAAAGAAGGCAACTGTAATCGCATTACGCAAATGCGATACAGTTTAATAAACAACTGTTTGGGACATAATAGCTATTCAATGAAAGATGCTGTATTTAAAAAGTTGCGATATAACGAAAAGATAAAAATGCGTTCAAGGCAGCATTTATCAACAGAATTGTTTACATAGGCCGACTAGAAGCAGTATACTAAGCGACTGACACCGGGCATCCCGCAAGCGGGTGGAGTGGTTGGATGTCACTTAGTCATGTAAATGAACCACAAATTAATGGATGTCTGTTCTGTTCACTGATGAGTCTCGCTTTGATTTACAGACCAATTCTCGACTTGTTTGTGTACAAAATGAAGCAAACTCTCGATATCTTCCGTCTTACATACGAGAAAGGGATACCTGTGCATGAGGTAGTGTTCTTGTACGGGGAGAAATCTTCAGCCAGAAGCTCAGACCGGTATGTGGTTTCACACGGAGCTTTCGATACTCAGAGGTACGAAGACAAAGTACTTGATCATATTATTTCTTGTTATGCTGCTGCTAATGGCGATACCTTCGCTATGCAAGTACATAATGCTCGCCCTTGCACTACTCGCCTCCTGCAGCAATTTCATGGAGAACAAATTGTAATTGGCAGCATGATCTTCCGAGCTTAATCCTATTGCGTATGTGTGAGACACTCTCGAAAGACGTGTTTCTGGCCTCCAGTGCTCTACCCAAACACTAGATAGGCTTAGAACTGTTTTACGTAAGTTACGTAAGTAAGTTAACATCAGTAAGCATTGTTACCCATGCATCTCATTGACAACATCATAAACAGGATGAGAATTCATTGTCAGACCTGTAATGCCGTCCGTGTGATTATAGTGACTAATAATGGTTTTTCATTCAATTTGAATACCCGAATTTATAAGATTTTTTTCTTGTTTTTATTGAAAAATTTAAGTAACATTTAAGTTTATTGTAACATTTTCTTGTGTTTTTAAGTCACAAGTGTTATAATAAATATTATCACTAAGTTTCGTCCAGTTTGCTTGCATACATTTTGAATTATCATCAGTTTTTTTTGCTGATTTACTTAACCAGTGTAATATAATAAAATACGTTGTTTTCTAAAATTTTATTCTTCAATACAAAGGGCAATCCAAAATCCAGTAATTAAAATTACATAAAGATTTCAATAATTTTTATTATACTGCAGAATAATCAAGTAACAAAATCCTATACTTTTATGCACTCCTGGAATTTTGCATCACCATACAATGCATGAGCTTACTGTCAATAATTCAAGAGCTTACTGTCTTTTGTATCACTGCATATTTTTACTTTCTAATCATCTATATTTACGCATAAGGAAATGGATTGACTATGATTTATGTAGATTTTATTTTTTAAATTTCAAAATTGGTTAAAAGGCAATCACGGGTTTTACAAAATCAGAATTAATTAATGCAGGTTTTGGCATTAATTTCAGTTTGAAACGAAAATTGCATTGAACTGAATTACATACATTAATTACTAAAAAGATGATACCTTTATTAATTTGTGTTCTTTACCACAGAAGAGACCCGATTCTAGGGCTTTTTATTGGTAGGTTGATTCCTTGCCGACTAGGAAAAAAAAAGTTTCGTGCTCGAGAATAGCATTTTTCGTGGAAACGCTTTTCTGCAGAAGTGAATTTTTCCTTTTGTTTTAATAATAAGGATCCTAGAAATCCTAGATCCTTATAATAAGGATCCTAGAAATATAAATGCAGTAATGCATTTCGTAAAGATTATTATTTCTCAAAGGTTCTCTAAGACCCAAACTAAACACAATTAAAATGCATAACTCTTTCACAGAAAATTTTCTAAGGCTAATAGATGAGCGGAAAAAAAGAATTGATTGAGATTAAAATTTAATAAATTTAAGGAAATTTTCTTTAAAGCTTATACAGATTACCAGTAAATTTACGGAACAAAGAGTGTGAACAATTAGCTGTACTTTCGCCTAATGTCAAGACACGGACATTTTGCTTGGCACAAACCACTGAGCCTTCCAGACACGTCGTTAAAGATTCTTACCATACATTTAAATTCTTAAGCATACATTTTAATTCATTACAATCTAAAATGCATGCTTAAGAAGTAATAGAGGTATATGAGAAGATAAACGTTGAAAACGCGGGGAAACAAATTTCACGAATTATTCAATGCAACGTTTCCAAAAGCATTTTTATCTAACTTTTGTTTCCGCAACTGTTGGTTGTAGACATATACTTTCAGTTAGAAAGGGGACAATAAGGGAATTTAAGCTTATAGGAAAGTAACTTAAAATTAAATTTAACTGGTCATTTAAAATAACTATAAATCTTTACAATATTCATATGAATTCTTAATTATTTATATTCATATACAGTTTTATCACATTAAGAATGTAATTTAATAGTCGTAAAATTACACTGGATAAGAAATTTGTTTAATTTTAATAAATGAATATGTTATGAGTTGTCTATGTGCTACTCCGGAAATCTACTATTGTTTGCCAGGACATGATCTAGCTCAAGTGTGGTTTTTGCCAAAGAAATAAAATCTCTATACTAAAATCAAACGTAAATTTCTGTTTAATTTCTTGTATTTTGTGGTTAATTGTTTTGCTCGTAAATTACAACCTTTTAATTATATTTTTGATTTTATTAAAAACTTCTTCTTTGCATTTTAAGAATGTGTTACTGGAAACACTTAATTTACGCGCTGTTTTAAAAATACATTCCTTGAGGTTATTTTGAGTATTGTTGATGCAGAGATAGTTTTGGATTCCATAGACAGGCCTGAATTTAGTTCTCAATTTCATTAAGTCTCACAGTTGAAGGTCTTAAACTATATTCAAATTTCCTGTGACTATGTGTTGGTGATATTCATTGACAAATGGAAGAAATGCAATAACAAATTGCAGTAGGATGTAGTTAATGATGGTTATTGCCCCAGTTGCGTAAAGTGTTTTTATAATTAAAATAATTAAAAAAAGGTATGGTCGTGCGTTAACTGCAGAGAAGCAATTTTGATTTTCAGTAAAGAGTTTTATTGAAATTTTTTTGTCAAACTGAGTATGAAAGAAATTGATCTTGCATTAATATTTGTTGGAGTTTATTATTTTATTTGAAAGTTTGCATTTACTAAAATCCAGTACCAGATCCTTAATAATATGCCTTGCATATGTAGTTTAAAAAATTATGAACATTTAGAATTTGCTATTACACGTTTGCAAACAAGTAATTTCTTTAATGCTTTTGGTGAAATTAGAGGAACTGAGAAATTGTTCAACGTTAGCTTGAAGTTTGTTACAGTCTATTGTAGGTTAAAATTCTTTTTATTTAGTTTTCTACATCCTATTTTTTCTTTATGAGTTTTATTGCTAAAAGTTTTAAATTGGCTGCAAGCAGAAGAACTGGCAGCTTCTCTTGTTTGCTGCATATATGTATTTGGCCCATATGGGTAAAGTGTCTTGTGTTTAAGCATGCACTATGATTCTTGAAATGGTCTACCTTGATTTTGTGTTATTATATCTAAGATCTGAATATTAATATTGCTGAGTAATTAATGAAACTGAAAATGCTCTATTCTGCTGTGTTTACACTATTATATTTCAAACGTCTTTTATGTTAATTGGACTTTTTAAGGCAGAGTATTTCACTATGATTATTAATTCTGAAAATGAGATTGTTTTTGATTTGTCGCCCATATTTTATATTTGATATACTACAAATTATTAGGCATATGCAAATGAATATCTGTCAAAGAAATTGCTTTCTTTATTAAGTTTGTAGGTGATATGGCGCTTTATTTACTCCCATATCTATCTATCCATCTGTCTCTAGATAGACAGATATGGGAGATTTAAAAGGGGTGAAAGTGAATACAGAAATAGAAATTTGGCTTGATTAGCTAAAAAGGAAACACACAAATGACAGATAATTTAGTAATTAATTACAGGAAAGAAAATAAGAATAATAATTTTTAGTGTTGCATTTGCAAAGAAATACACAAATATTTTATTTGGGACAGACCAATGGGCAAATGGTTAGCGACTGAAAGTTGTTGAAAGTTGTACTCTAACTCTGTTTATGGAAGATAAATAAGCCGCCTGCCGAAATATTTTGTGTTTTTTTTATTCTTTTTCGCATGTGTAATATAAATAGGGTTCAATGTCCTGTGGGAAGCTCTTCACAGATGCTTCCTTTCCATAGACAAATAATTCCAGCTTGTTCTGTTACAAGCAAATAATCCGAGCCAGAAATCTTGTCTTTATTTAAATCATACTAGATAAAATCACAAAATTCATACGAAATAGTCTATTCTATAGTAAATTAAATATAGTATGGAATAAGAATCCAATAATTAAATGTAGGTGACCTCGCATAGAACGCATATAAGATCATACGTGATTCTTTGGACAATGCGTGGATGATTGCAAACAGTTCATGTAATTTATTTAATTTACAGAAGATGTTTACACATTCTATAACGACTTCATAAAGATCATAAAGAAAGCAGATTTTTGAAATTAAAATATCTGGCAACAGCAAGTTATTTAAAAAGAGAAATATCATTTGCTATTCTTCTTTCAAAATGTAGCATGTAAGCAAACTGTGGATTGAAGGATTTGTTTTTTCACATTCTGAAGAGAAATATTTCTATTCCACAATTCAAAATCTATGTGAAATGCATGAATTTCTAATTGCAAAATAAGCAAAAGTATTAATCAGAAAGAGAAAAACCATGAATTATTACTTCTACATGGAAAGAAGTGCCGAAACAAATACCTAATAAGTTATGTACTATTCCTGATGTATCTAAAGATAAATCGTTCGGAACAAAAGAAAATCCGCGATGCAACAATCTATTGCAGAGTCTTCAAATACATCTTATAATTAATAAATAAAATAATAAATCAAGACTTACGGACTAAAAAAGCTAAAAAACGTAATGTTCATGAGCTGTTTCGAAGCATATGGATTAAAAGTTATAGAACCCTGTAGAAATGTAAATGCACTGTGACCCCTAATGATGCATGGGCCAGTGTCACCAAATGTCGGCAAAAAAAGGTATATTTAACTATCGAAAACGAAGAAGAAAAATATACAATCCTGGTTCACTCAATGAAAAGAAAGTTCCAATAAGGGGTTTACGATTGAAGTGTAATTTCTTACAATAAGAAATTAAAAATAAGAGGAGTGGGAAAAAGTATTAAAACCTACTCAACTTACTAACAAGGGAGTATTTTATGTACAAAGTCATATTCTAAAAGTACCTCTGCTTTTTTTGAAAAATGAAGACTGAAACAGATATTGCATATGTACATTTTTAATGTGTTTCTGCGAAGTCTTCTGACGTTTCACCTATGGAATATTGTTCCTTTTGTCTCTTGAAAAGAACTGTTTCCAAGCGCAAATTCACCATGATTTATAGATTCTGTAAAGCACTGGAAGAGGATTATAATTCACTATGCCTGGAAATTTTACGAAAATCATTCTATCATGAGAATTACGATGCAGACTTATAGTCCAGTAAAATGGCTATCATATTAAACATTTAAAAAATTCTCTTTACAATTTAAAATTAATTAAATGGCCTCCAAGGTAGTCTAAAAATGTGTAAACAGCATCTGTATGCATACATACGCCAAAGAATCCGCTTGAATTGTACAAGCAAATCAGTCAGAGTTTAGGACTGTTAAAAGAACACAATGAAAATAATATATTATTCAAACTCTGAAATTAATTTTAATGCAATTTCTTGGCTACAAAGAAGATATTGCGGAAAGGAATATATTTCACACATCCTTCAAGAGGTTTTCGAAGCCTGCATTACATTCAGATGCTCAGCTTCTCACTCCAAGAAAAGCACCATTAAAGAGATGAAAGGGAGCTGTTCCATTTTTCATAACAACAACCATTTAATTAATATTACAAGTAAACGACATGAGGGTTTGGTGAATAAACATAAGATGGCAGATGCATAAAATTTGGATTCTTCTTGTATTATTTGAAGGAAGATTTGGCTATTCAAGTGAAAAGGACGTAATAGAGGAACAACGACTATTCTGCGAATGCACATATGACAAGTACTCAAGCTTGGGTTGTACTACTAATACTCTTCAAGGATGTAGAAAGGTTCTTAGCAAAGTGGAAAATCACGCTTTATGGAGGTTATGATTTACTTAATTGTGGGATATATTATTTTATGAGCACGCGTACTAACTGTTGGTCTAAAGGCTTAGCTGTGTATGCTAAATTGGAGTCCTTAAGTTTGTGTTGGGATGCTGTGCAAATGCTATACAATAAAGGAGTTTTCGGTTTAGTTCAGAACTTAGTATTTTTTCGCAATATAATCAATAATACCATTGTAAAACAGCAAGCATAAGTTTTTGCTCATCTGTACATTCGCCATAGATTATCAACCCTACGTATATTGAATACGTGATTTGCATAAGATTAAGTAAGGATGATGAGCAGTTTCGTTTTTAACAATTATATACGAATTACATTCTTAGACATAAAAAGAATTTGCCTTGTAAAACATATATGTGCATTCTGAAACGCATCTATTATTCATTGTTAGAATTCAATCAGCTTTCTTTCAACTCAACTTAATTTTCAGATGCTATCGGTATTTTTATGTAGGCCAGCACTAAATGGGAAAAGAAGCGCTAGAATTATTCAGTTAGCTCCAAGGAAAGTGTCCCTGGGGATAGCAAGATGGATGATCTTCCTAATAGAACTAAATAAGCTATATATTATCACATTAAGTGAAGGACTGAATGTACACCCTAAAGGAGAATTAAACCGTAGTTATTTCGTCTGTTTAATGTATTTGAGGTGCCTTCTTAAGATATTTTGCTGGCAATAAATTTCTGGAAATTCTTTCGTTCCCAAGGCAAAGGGGTTCAAGGATTTTTTTTTCACCATTTGTATGCTTTTGTTTGTATTGTAAAAATGTGCTTCTTTGTGCATTGAGACAAATAGTATTGCATTCAAAGTGATATTAAAAGAGGAAAATTTTATATTGAAATAAAAGGAATTCTTAACATTTGTCTATTTATATGAGACTTCTTTTGAAGTCTTAGGATTAAATACGTACATACATACATACATACATACATACATACATACATAACATGAAAACAATGCAATGAAGTTTCTTTAAGAATTCATCTAAATAATAAGGTACTTTAATATATGCTCCCTTCTAAGTGCCGAATTTATTTTACCATCCACGGAAATTCATCTTTCTAAAATATGTGCAAGGCGAAATCTACTTTCATTCAGAGCTTTACAACTGTATTGTTTTTATTATTATCTTTTCATAACGAAACAATTTCTTTTGCAAAATTTATTTGTTCCGCAACTGTCGAGCAAATCTATATAAAATATCATACTTACATTTCCTTGTTTTCTGTCTCTACAGAGATAATCAATCTAGTCAGTATCTTAATGACTACGTTTTAAGTAATGAAATATATTCCGGTTTTTCGAAATGATACCTGATTTGAAATTCCTTAGCTCTTGGCTTCCGTACTCTTGCCTTCCATAGTACTCTGCCGTTGTTTTTTAAATCACACTTCTTAATAATCTAAATTTAACCAATACTAAGAACAACGCATTATGAAGATTGGATTGTTTATATAAAAAGTTAAAAGTGGAATAATTTGACGCATCATTTAGCGCATAACATAATATTTTTGTATCTTATGTTACAATATCGTTATAAAATCTATATTTCTTTTATGTAATAAGATAGCTCATGAAAGTTTATAATTAGAATAAGAAAGTAAGGGGCTTCGTAACGCCAGATGTAAAGAGTGTGTTTACTACTAAAAGTGTATTTGCTGAGTAAAATACAAATCATTCATTGTATTATTCAAAAGAGACTTCAAACCTTTAAAAAGATAATTAATAATATTTAACATGAACCAATGTAAGTGATTTCCGTATGTTTCGGAACGCGCTGCTTTGCATTATGCAGCAAATAAGTTTGATTCCATCTCCAGTGTTTGCTAACTGGTAGCTTTTAATACTCTGCATTCCATCTGTAAAATCTGAAGGTAATTTTCAGTTTCCATTGAGGTTAGTACACTTTTGGATGCCTAATGAGAAAATCTTTTAACTTCCAAACTTTGTAAATGAACATAGTTTTGGGCAAGGAGGTCTCAGGTTGACGAGAAACGATGATTATGAACGATAATGCATGAACCTGTGGAATTACCTTCTTTCAGACAGACATAGAGAATGAAATAATTTTACAACTGTCGTGGCCTCCAGGATCATTATATTCATATCCGATAAAACGTGTATGGATTATGTTAGGAATAAAGAGCGTACTTTGGCGTATTCTATCAAATATTTTTCAAAATCTTCAATTTGCACTACAACTAGAATGGACATTCCTGCCCCAGCAAGCAATCCGCAGCGTTACTGGTATCATAAATGGCATTGCCGAGCATGCATTTTAGGTAGATGAATCATATATGTGATTTGTTAGATGTTTTCAATAAAAGCCCCAATCGCTAATTGTGAACATGTTCACAGTCATAATTTTATATTTTCTTATTAACTATTATAATTTTAGACTGTCGTATAAACTTGTTATACTTCGGAAATGTTCCTTAAATCCATTAAATACGTCTGATTGTATTCACAGTGCTTTACGTTTTGATAATATTTTAGCCGCAATATATTTTTGGTCTTTAAAAAAGACGAATCCATTTAAAAATTTTTTACTACAAGTACCTTTCAAGATAATAACATGCATGATCTATGGAAAAAGCTAAAGTAAAAAGCTTGACTTACAACTACTGGCTGGAACGTGTAACAAATAAACTTGCTACAACACCAGTGCTTCTGCTAGAAGATAAAATTCTTATCTGGATAACATAACTATGTCAGCGTTTACACTTACCCAAACCGAGCTCTGCGACTGCTTTGAATCTAACAGACGCAAGGCAGATGACAGCAGCAACAGCTAAAGGTTTCTTCTACAAGCTATGCTGAAAATGATTCTTCCTCCATATTTAAACCACGCATCTTGCTCTAAAATCTGCAAACTACGGCCTGAGTAAGTAAGGATGAAACGAGGCATACAGGAAACATTAAAAATAAGTCGTTCAGCTAAGACTTCTTGGAAATAAACACAGCTTTTCTCGAATCCAACGCGTAGTTCCTTTTGTTTTACCTAGTAGATTGTCTACCTTGTTGATTTCAGGCATCATGTTATTCTTCTTTCGCTATGCCTTGCTTAGAGTTGTTTAATTGTATAATATGGTTTATGTACTGAATGTTCATTCACATTTCCTGTACCTTTAATATGAAATTTGTCGACTATTTTCGCTCTGAGAAAAGCTAGCCGGAAAAAGATGTTACAATAAAACTGAATGCTAAGGTAAAGCCTTCATTCTGGTGGTCTTCAACTATACTATCTGAGCTAACTGGGCAAACTTTGCTACAAGAAACCTCATATATGAGCCAGAGAGATAGCAGATTTTTGAGCTAGCTAGAGAAGCCTCTTACATTAGGTACCAATCTACTACGCAATTAAAATCAAACAAATTTGATTTTTTTTTATTTTAGGTTCAAAATGGTGTGATTTCCTTCCACTTGAAAAAAATCTTGTGTTTGGCATTAAATCTATTCAATTGATTTTTAAAATTACGAAGAGTTCATTAGCATCACAAAATTTATCTGGAATGTGCGTTTCCTCTGTCTAATACTTGAGAACAATAAATAGTGTAGTACATAGTATAGCTGCAATTTTATATTTATTTCAACACAAAAAACAAAAAATGTGGTTATCAATCAAATTATTTCAAATATCCTAGAATTCATTTTATGGCCGCATTTTGACACAAAAACTTCAATCTTAAACGGAAAAGGATTTTTTAAAAAGTATTAAAAGGTTTTCTTTCAAAAGTTAAATGAAAACCTATATTTTTTATCTACAAAGTTTTCCAATTCCTTCCTAGTTCCTTATGTTTTTTACTCAAACCACACTGTCTCATATAAAGGAAAAGCGAACGCTATTGAGTAGAATTAGGGCCAAGTTCACTAGGAGATGGTATCATAAAATGGTGCACTCTACTCTCTCTGCCTTGTAGTTTGCTTTAGCATCTTTTTTCTTTTTCCCTAAACGCTCTTTCTGTTCTCGCATAAAAGCCATTTCGTGTTGAGACGCTGAATTCATACAATTCTCTGATGTAAAATTTTGCATTGTTCTGCCTAGTAGGTGGTTAAACTATGAAGATAAGAGCTGTTTGCTCCACTGGGAATAATGTAGATACATACGTAATTGCAGTGGTCATAAAATAGTTGCATAGCGACTTATCATCATGAAACTTAGAATATAAGTGAGAAAGAAAATGATTATTTAACTGGCGAATACAAGTGAAGATTTGTTTTTCCTTTTTAGTAATTATAATATTTGTTTATATTACGATCAATTTATTAAATAAAATTAGAGATATCTGCAGCATTTATATTTAAATTAATTTACATTTTCATCAGCTGGAATTAAATCTATAGTTTCAGCGTGTAATACTTTTTCTGGTACACTAATTTATCATACAGAATATTTTTCAATGACACTCAATCAAGTTCACAATTCAGTTCTTATAAACCACATTATTATCATGCCACACTTTTTTCATTTCATTTGTTAAGACCAGAAAAAGCGATCTGGAACTCACTTTTAGCTATTTATTTAGACGAAGAAATACTGAATTTCCTTCAGTGATATGACAGTTTTCAATGGGCAATGTATATGCATTAAACTGACCTAATTGTGAATTATCACTTGTGGTAGTTTCAAACGCCCATTTAAATTTTTAGAAAAAAGTTAGCCATTCTATTACATTTTCTTTCTCAGCATCCATGAAGATTTTCAGAAGAGGGAAAAATTCTTTGTAGCATTATTCAATCCGATGCTTTTTCGCATAATAGCCAAAGGAATAATGGTGTTGAATAATAGTGTTCCAAGCTTCTCTTTGGAATCTGTTTATCTCTATAACTAATGATTAAATATTAATTATACGTGGTTGTATATTTTTCAGATTAATGCTTCAGTGAAAAAAATTCGCATTTGCGAGTAATTTTATATAAAATTTTCTGGTTCAGAAAAGCAAGATAATTCTACTCACATTAAAATTAGTCACCCGCAGAAGACTTATAACCTTTAATATGGATACCCATTTTTAATTTTCAACTTAATATTTCAGTTTAAAATAATACACAGACGCAAATATAACCTTTTGTTTACTTCGTTTTTTACAATTTATATACACTGCGAAAAAAAGGCAGTTGTATATCTCCCATTTTGCTGGGCCGATTGACGAAATTCAACTTGCGTTTTTCGAGTCTCGGAAGCGCGACTTAGAATATCTATTAGATTTATATATAGCAGTGTTCTAATGTAGATACTTTGGCACAAAATCGGATCTTTTCTGAAATGATATGCCAAGTATTTTCCATATTTTGATTCTATGACTCAAATTATGCCAAACTGCCACGTTTTACAAAAACCGCACGAGTACTTTTTAAAAAAATTAGCTCTCAAAACTTTAGCTTATCAATGTTAATTGAATTTGATTTATTAATATCTCTTCTTCTTTGATTCCTTCTTCCAGAATTCGAAATTTGAGTTTATTCCAAATATAATTCGCACATTTTCTATGATTTATTTTTAAATTTGTATTTTTAAATAATTTTTTCAAATTTTTTGAAACAATTTTTGTATTAAAACCCATAAACGTTTTACCATCATCTTAAAATAGATGTATTTCTAGGCACACTTGCAAGAAATTAGAGTTTTTTATTCGAAATGTCCTAAGATGTACGTGAATTTACACATTGGCGAATTTTGAAATTTGGCATATTCCTTACATGCGATAATAATGCCAAATTTGGTTTTCGCACTTTGTAAAAATTATTTGAAAGTAATGAACGTGACCTTTTTTCGGCTAGTATACCATAAAAACGGAAAGGAAAATAGGTTGCTATAAAATAAGAAGTTCGCCAAGTAAATTATTCTTGGCGCAAGCTGAAAAAATTCTCCAAGATAAATTTTTAAATTTCTCCTTGAGTTTCGCACCAAATTTTACAAAATTTAATATTTAGGCATAATATGACTCGTACAATCGAAATATGGAAAACAAATTGGCATGTTATTTAAAAAAGATCCGAATTTTTGTAAAAATACCTATATTAAAGCAATGCTGTATATAAATCTATTATATATCCTATGCCGCGCTTTTGAGACGTGAAAAATGGAGTTTGAATTTCGCCAATCGGCCCGGTAGAATGGGAGATATAGAACTGTCCCTTTTTTATTTTCGCAGTGTACATATTAAGTGCAAGCAGAAAACGTTTCTTTGTTAAATGAGGAATACTTTTAAAAACTTTAAAATTAAATTTCCTTTATAATATACAGATTCTAATTTCTTCAGGTTCCCCTATAAAAATCCTGTAAAATATTGAAATTTACAGGATACGAAATAATTTTTATTCGAAGACACTTCTTTTACAACTCTGGAAAATATCAATAAAAATTAAAGAAGATATGCAAAGACTTGATATAAAACTTTTTATTAACTTTTAAACTGTCATATATTAATACTATCTTGCCATGTATAAATAACTTGTGTGTAACGTATAGAATTATACAGACATTAAAAACGCGTACTGGAAGCTACAGCGACTTTTATTGGTGAGCATACAAAACACTGCGTTCAGTCGAAATAAACTCTTCATCATCGAATGTTAAGAGCATATTGCTGTGTATTATATATTTCAGTCTCTAAAAGGATCCTGTTCGCTAAAAAATTGTATTGAATCATACAGGATGTGTTTGATAAAAAGTCTTTAGATTCAGCAGAAAGAGAAAAAAGGATTTTCAAAGGAAGGGGAAAAAGGATTCGTGCAAATCTTAATTGACTTTGTCTATGGTCATGTAAACTGTGTTAAGATGTGCGGGTTTTTATAAGCATCAGGATTGTAAGTGGAATAAATGGAATGAGTCCTATTAACACACAAACTAATGTTTAAACTGAAGTTTGTATCAATTTGATATCAAACTTGAGGACAGCGAGCATTTGCAACATTTGCATTTCACTTGGCTTTGGCATGTTAGTTATGTTTACCAAAATATGAATGATGGACCCTAATTACAAATTTTGGCAATTATTCTTTTCCAAACAGGAGTACTATTTGTAAAATTTACATAAGTAAACGAATTTAAATTGCAGAGAGATTATTCTGTCTTTTTTGAATGTTATGAATTGAGGATACAAATGGGAAAAATTAGAATTCAACTTCAGGATAGTTCTGGGAGAGGGAGATGAAACTGTCCTCCCAAGATGCTCTAGACCCTAGGCATGCTCTAGAGGGTTACGGTCAGAAATTCTGGTTAACCAATCCATGCGGAGAATATCCTTACTTTCCATGTAATCATTGACCAGCTGAGGCCAATGTTGATATCTATCAACAGGAACCCAGGACCAACTCCATCCCTGAAACGTCAAAGCATGTGCCTATACACCAACTATAGACAAAAAAAATCAATAATGTTCCAGCTAAGAATGAGGAAAAAAAATCCGCCCAAGCCATCTCTTGAAAAAAGCGAAAACAATTATGAAATAACGTCTTTTAAAGGAGGCAATGAAAGGGATTGGAAGTGGAATCATCAAGTAGAACTGAAAGATTTTTATGTTTATGAAACATCTCTAGGAAATCTTCTGTCGTCATTGGCAGATGATTTTTGAATAACGTTAGTCGCAGAGAAACGGAAAATATGATTTTTTAATCAGCAATATTGGGCAATAGGGGATTTATGTGTTTCTTATGACTCATTTCAGAATATATATATATATGTGTGTGTGTGTGTGTGTTACGTTTATAAAAACTATGTTTTATTTATAATTATTATGTTTCCAGATTTGCACTTTTAAATTAACTTTTGAACAAGAATTTAACTACTTAAGAGCATTTTCAATCAACAAATCTTTCCATCTCACGTTTCTGCTGTTAAGAGCTGTTACATCTTTTCATATCAACCAAAGGAAAACATTTTCTCCTTTAGAGAGCTTATAAAAATTCAATAGTCAATTAATTTTATCTTATAACCGTAAAATTGCACGTATTTTACGGTATTTTATCGTTTTTTCTTACTTAAAGAACCAATTCAGGATAGAAACTCCTAGGGTATGTATAGCATTCTTTGCCAGTGCGGCTTAAAACACGTTGGTCAAAGTAAGATATGCTTGAAACTTCCCACTAAAGATCATAAGACATATGTTAGAAAAAGCTAAATACATATGTCGATTATTGTCCAACAATGCTGGTCAAAAAATCACATTTTCCTTTCTATGTAGCCAAAATTATTCAAAAAACATCTTACACTGACAAATTAAATTTCCTAGAGGAGTTTCACAGACATAAAATAGTTCGGTTCTAGTTAATGATCCAAATTCCATTTCCCCCTTACCTTCAGCTTTTAAAAAATATTTCACAGGTATTTTCACTTTTTGTTAATAGATGGTGATAGTAGATTATCCTTAATTGAACCGATTTCGAATTTTTTGTCTCTTGTTGTGAGGTCACTTGCTTAGTCATTTTCACTCCTTCATTTGAAGAAGCGCGTTCTAATTTAACGGTAGAAACAAGTTTTGCAAATTTACGCAATTTGCATGATTTTTGTTGCTAGAGTATCTTTAGCAGTATTCTTGCACATGTTATTTTAGTAAATATAGTAATAAAGGTTATTAAAACAAAAGGAACGTTAGTACCGAAATTTATTATATACCCTGTAGAGACATTAGGATTTTTGAAAGCAGGAGAGACGGAAAAGGAACAATGCTCTCACTGGGACTCGAAAAGCGGAGCTCTCGAATACGCGCCGAGCGTGCTGCCTACTACATCGCGAAGGCATGCTAAGAAGGTGGCAGAAATACCTTATGTAATCCTCCATTTAAAGGGCGTCTGGGCATTAGGGGACCCAGTCGCCAAATCCTGGTGGCAAAGGATCATCATTAACCAGCTTTTAGATCGAAAGCCAATTTAGAGACATGAGGATTTTTTGAAAGGAGGACAGATGAAAAATGAGCAGTGCCTTCGCCGGGAATCGAACCACGGACCTCTCGAATACGCGTAGAGCGTGCTGACGAGTACTCCATGGCGAAATTTCAATAATATCTGTTCATACAAGTTCTGGCGATAATCGATCAAATGTGAAGTTTTAGTAAATGTGAACACCAGTTTGTAGATTAAAGCCGCTAATACATCTGAAGTTTATGTATGCAATGTGACATGAAATATCTTATTTGTGCTGTTCGGAAAGTCAAAAATGTCTTTTTGATTCATGAAAAGAAACTCTTTTATATAAACTATTTTTTACTTCAGAATTTACCGAATGCTGCTCTTTTCAAGGGATGGTAACAGTTTTGCAAAATGTAACATGAACGAATAAAATTAAACATACGGAGTTTCCTTTAGAAAATTTAAACCCCATTTGAGCTTACGTAAGTTAATAGAACCCTACTAGATTTATCTTACAGGTTTCTAAAACTGGCTGAAAACAAAGAAAGAAACTGATTTATTTTATGAAAAGAAATTAACTTTTTTTTACATGTAAGGTCGCCTAAAATTAACCTTTGTCCTGAGGAAAAAGTATGTCTCTCCCGCATGTTCTACACTTTGTTAACATGTCAAATATAATAGCAGCCTATGATACGAATTTTAGGTTTCTTTATCTTAGATTAAAAATAGTTACATCTGAAAAAGCAAACAGAAATTCTTCTATTTATTCTACTGAATTACTTTAGATCTAATAACTTCCCCGACGAAAAGAAACTAAAGAAAACCTTAGCTTCTGAGTTGAACAAAATAAGACAATCCGCTGCAAATGTTATTCTACAGATATTGAGAAAAATTATTTTCATACTGTTAAGTCTGTACTTTAACTACAGTATTTAAATATTCATAAATATTTTTATGTATATTTCCTTCATATTTGTAATAATCTTAAGAATCCATCCATACTAAAGAGTATGGCATGCATCTAATTATTTGAGGCTATTCAACTTCTCACTGAATAGGGGTGCAGCAGAAATTCTTCCCTTCTTATATATATATATAATATATATAT
>KK117455.1:219445-232041 GCA_000611955.2 Stegodyphus mimosarum | reverse complement strand
AATTTCGTGCATCCGATCGCAATAAAAAAGGGAGCTGTACAACTGGATGTTATAACAGACCCATATACATTCAAAGTTCAATAGCTAATCGTGTTTGAGTTATGGGAGATACATACACTGCTCGACATTGAAAATGCAACACCAAGAAGGAGTGGTCAGAAAGTGATGAAATTTGGAAAAATGACGGAGACAGCCAGCAGCAATACTTGATCTTTATTTACAAAAGATAGTCAGAATACAGAGAGAGAACGGCGTCTGCTCAGTAGGATGTAGGACCACCGCGGACAGCGATGCACGAGGAAACACGTCTAGGCATAGAGTCAATAAGAGTGCGGATGTTGTCCTGAGGGATGGCTCTCCATTCCCTTTCAACCATTTGCCATAGTTCGTCTTCTGAACGAGGCAGGGGCACAGTCTGCAAACAGCGTTCAACACATGCCGCACATGTTTGATTGGTGACAGGTCAGGAGAGCACGGTGGTTGGGAAGCATCTGTATACCTTGCAGAGTATGTTGGCAGATGCGAGCACTGTGTGGTCGGGCGTTATCCTGATGAAAAATTTCATTAGGCAGCCCCTGAAGGTAGGGGAGTGCCACCGGCAGCAGTACATTACCCAAGTATCGGTGGGTCGTCATAGTGTCCTGAATACGAACTAGAGGTGACCTGGAATCGTAGGCAATAGCGCCCCAAACCATTATGCCACGTTGTCACGCGGTGGGGCGTTACACAGCTACTGCCGGATTAGATCTGTCTCCATGTCGACGCCATACGCGTATGTGGCGACTGTCACTGGATAAACAGAAGCGAGACTCATCTGAGAACACGACGTTTCGCCATTCTGTCATCCACATCGCTCCAGTCCGGCACCATTCTAAACGCTGGCGTCTATGCTGTGAGGTCAATGGCAGTCTTTTAAACGGACGCCGTGAGTGCAAGCCACGTTCAACCAATCTACGGGAAATGGTTTTCATCGACACGGGAACATCCAGGGTATCTTGCACATGCTGCAGAATCGAGGTACAAGTGACTTGCGGGACCGCCGCAGCTTGCCAGCGTGCTAACGTCACTTTGGCTGCACATTGGCTGCACATGCACCCCTCCTTCTTCCCACATTCCCTTGTTCCAACCATGTTCGCCATAGCCGACCGTGCTCGCATCCATATGGGTATCAGCTGCGATTTGACGTAAGGACCAACCCAGACTTCTCAGTCCGATCCCATACCCCTCGTAAAATCGTCTATCTGCTGGAAGTGCCTTCGTTGACAGCGGCCTGGCATTTTCTCCTATTACACGTATCCTCCGGGACAAAAAAACAACTTTCTTCGATAATTCGTCTGGCAGAAATTACGACACGAATATTGCCCATTCTGCACGTTCCTTTCCTTATATCTCACTTCACGTGCGTTAGAGAGCTGCGCATTTCACATCATTCTCATAACACAGTGACGTGCGTCTACTTTAAAATTTCCATAAATTTCTGACTACTCCTTCTTGGTGTTGCGTTGTGCAATGTACATACATATAAACGTACGAACAGAAGTCACGAAGAAAACTGTTTTGAATTCATTTTATAAGTCGTTTTGGAAAATCAAGTCTTTTATTCTGTCTGTACGTATAGACGTCAAGCAAAAGCATCGTCCAAATGGAAACTGGAAAGGCTAAAAAGGATATTTCTGTTGAAGTATGATACCCGAAATATTTCGCAATTACAAGACTTCATTTGCTTCGTGTAAGGAAAGTTAAAAAAAAGCCATTTGCAGAGTAAATGTTGAGGCATATCGAGAATATGTAAATGTAAGTGCTGATTAATACACTTGAAGAGTTTTTGTGTGTTTAGGAACATGATTTAGTTAAATTAGGAAAGAATGTACATGAGGTTCGTTGTATTTGTCAAGCATTCAATTGTGTCCATGCCACTTTATCTGGAAATATATGGTGTCTAAAATTCTTACGCATTACTTCCCGCGTAAAAGGATTTAAAAAATTCATAACAAAGGAAAATAATGAATAAAACTCTTAAAGAATTAAATACGCTTAGTCATGTGGTGAAGATTATAAATGCTAAGAAAAAGAAATGAAATGTGATAATACATCACTAAAAATATCCTGAGCATTAAAAAATGCAAGTGTATTTAGATATATGTTGAAATAAACCGCCTTTGATGCGATCATAAGATGTAAAACTAATATGCGCATAGTTTACTATATGTTAAATGGGAAAAAATAAAGTATGCTAAAGTATAAAGTGCCACAGAAACTCCATTTCATAAAAGAATTCTTCTTACAGAGCTTCAAAAGCCAAAACAGCTCTGCTTTTATCGCCCATCAATTTCCTTAATTATGAGTATTGTTCGCAATCTTATTTTTGTCGAAAACCGCAGTTATTCCTAAGATTATTTTTATTACAGCCGTGCGGAAATTTCGTTGTCGATTTCAGAATTAGTTCTCAGGCAATCAAACTCTATTATTTTTTTTCTTAATCAGCGGTCTACCCTTCATCTCTTTGCTTTTGTTTTAATGTGTCAACATATAATGATTCCTTACCGAGGCCATAAAAGTCTTCTTTTTCAAAAAACTGTAAAAGAGGTATTATGGTAAGTCGTAAAATTACTGAAAATAGATCCATCATAGTCTTTCCGACCCCAAACTGCAAGACAATGTCATGAAAGTGCTATCATTTGGTACAAATTGCAGCCATTATAGAGTGGAGGAGAGAACCGAAGTTCTACTTTTGCAATCTTTTTACCTTTTCATTAAATGGCGAAGACGTTATTTATTTAAGAAGAATTCTTTTTCGAAAGAACTCTAAATTACTGCGGCTGATGGGAATTGGGTATAAAGTTTTTGTCTTTGTGGAGTTCGTTGTCTTTGTGGAGAACAGTGAATTTTGTTTTCGAGGCACATGCGCCTTCGGGTTAGTTATTGCCTCTAATTACTGGAAAGCGCTTTCCCGCAGGAGGGGTGGGAATTTCTTCTATGTTTGTTGTCGTCGAATTCTTAAGGAAAACTGTTGACTTTAAATTACTTTTTCGTTGTTTGAGTACCAAGTAGCTTGTTTTAGTCTGGCAGAAGCAATTTTCGGAATTTTACTCAATTCGAGTTGCACGTGCATCGAATTCAGTCTTAATTGCTTTTAGAGGAATTATTGTCAAGTTCTTGTCAGTTATTTTTGAATAAATCTAATTGCAAAACTTCTTAAAATGCAGGTCACAATTCTGTCTTTTTTTCTCTCTGTGCAAATGAATGAAATTATATGAATGAGACCTTTTTTCTATGTATTTAAAAAAAGCTTTTGTCAGTTTATGCATATGTCTACGTGCATTAACATGTAGTAAAATTATTAAGAATTACGTCACATTTTGACCTAAATACAAACGTATTTTGTTTTCTGATTTAATTATCCTTTGATAATACAACATTCCTTTATATATTTTTGCATATGTACTTACACATACTATTTACGTATAAGCATCTCCCTGTCGCTACTATATCGTTTCGTGTCATTAACAGAATTAACAGAAACCCTCCTACAGCATAGATTATAATATATGTAGGATCATCCGCACATCGAGAGCACATGGAATACGAGAGAAGAATAAACTAAACTAATTTATTTATGAATTTACTAAGATGAATGAAATGATGTAAAATGATGAAAGTGAATGGTATAATTGGTCATCCCACAACTAAGCACAGTCCAGATACAGTTCATAGGATTGTTTCATGCAATCCTTGCAGTTCTTCGTCATTGCACCAGATATAAAATATTTAATTTATCATCTATGTGGTCTGGAAAATTATCATTGCTTTAAGACAGCAGTTCACAAACTGTTCTTAGCCCTAAAATCTCCTTATGTACTTCCCAACGCCTTAGCTGCAACTTAAAGAAGATAAAATAAAAATTGAATCAAATTAAACTTGCACCATATATTGTAAAATTAAATTCGAATCTTCTTTCAGAATAAATGATGCAGTTTTGAGTAACGACTAATAAATGAATGTAGGTGGTGTCTGAATACAGAATAACAAAGGGCTCGGAACCACATAGAAATAGGTTCAAATATTATATGCACAATGAACATAGAAAATACTAGAAATAAGAACAAAATGGGAATAAGAAAAAGTTGTATAACTGATCATTACCGCACACACACATATATATATACATATATAATATATATATAATATATAATATATATATAATATATAATATATATATATAAGGGCGGTACACACATGATGTATAGCATGCAATGAAAGAAAACTCTCGGAACAATAGTTTCAGTAATGGAATTAAATGAAGTGCAGAATGTTATACAAATAAAATATCAAGTAAGCAGGCAATAAATATTATTCTACTTTAGATTATGCTGTTATAAGCGTTTAAATAGTTTAGAAATCTATGTTAAATGTGCTTGTTCAAGGAAAGCTTACGCGCAGCATTTACTAAATGAATTAAATTCAAAATCTTGCAGATGGAAAAATATAGGATGAACTTAAAAAAAAAACTCACCTCAGAAATAATTCACGGAAATTTTTAAAAAGGCAAGTAAGTGTAAATTTAAGAAGTACTGCTAAATTGCTACTCTGGTTGTAGAGACATTAGAATTTTGGAAGCAGGAGATGTGAAAAATGAGCAACGCCTTCACCAGAAATCGGACCACTGACCTCTTGGTTATGCGTCGAGCGTGCTGACCACTGCACCACGAAGGCATGCAAAGAAGGCGGGAGAAACACCTTATATACTCCCCCTTTTAAAGGGCGACTGGGCATTAGGGGCCCCGATCGCCAAATCGTGGTGGTGGAGAATCATCATCCACCACCTTTTAGTTCGGGTGCCACTTGTAGAGTCATTAGGTTATTTAGGAGCAGGTTAGATGAAAAATGAGCAACGCCTTCGCCGGGATTCGAGCCACGGACCTCTCGGTTACGCGTTGAGCGTGCTGACCACTACACTACGAAGGCATGTGAGGAAGTTGTTAGAAATACCTTATATGGTGTCCAAATATTAAGGCGGAGAGGGGACCGACCAATTTAGTATATTGAACGAAAGAAAGAAAATATAGCAATGAAAATTTCATGCATTATAGATGTTTGCATGTGGAAATCAGCTGGTAAAAGTTTTGCATGTACCAACACTTTTTAACAAGTTATGGAGCTAGGTAGAATAACAACTAGAATGCTGTGTGCACAGACTATATTTCTACGGCATGGACGTAAGTAGGAAAACTGAAACATCCAAATTTTGAAAAATAAGTATATAGCATCTGTTGATGACAAGTAACATAGCGTCTCGAACGAGAGTAGAGACTGTGGGAAGTGGCCTGAGCTCTAAATGACAGTTTTTCTTCGTTTTCGTCAATGAAACTGATATCAAATGAAATAACTCGAGAAGACTAGTAACTGTAGGTCCTGCTCAGGAACTGCTGTTTCTGCATCTGAAAACTCGAAGTCACAGATTAAGCATTGGAAGCAGACACGCGTCTGATTTTGCTGCATCTGTAATGATCTGTAATTTGACTCTGTAATGAGCAATATCTTATCAAACTGCTTGTAGATGGCTGCGTCCATGTCAGTTGTATACGAGAAAAAACTAGAACTAAAACTCGGCGGCACAAGCAGCCTTTAGACAGCCATGGCCGGCATTGCCCTGATATCTGCTTTCTAGACCGCGGGCTCCGAGGCGCTTGTATGTCTTTGCCTTAACAAGTACTCCGCCTGTCGCAGGACCGTTGTGTACAAGAAGACTAGTGATTTGTTTCCAATGATACCCTCACTCAAAGGTGCCAAATTACATTGATGTCGAGTTCGTCTGAACTCGATTTCATCGCGCCTATGCTATTTAAGTTTAACTACTGACAGATTTTCCAGCGGTATTTGGTCTGAAGAACTTCTGAAACTCGGGATCACGCCAGTAATGTTCACAAAAGGCATGCATACAGATGAGGTCTATTGACGGCTAGCGGCCGAACTGATCTTCACATCTTTCCTCACTGTATCAGGACTGAGTGTTCTGTGCATGTTCTTAGGAAACATGGTAAAGTCTGTAATAGGATTCTTCATCTCAAGTCCTGAAATGGAACAGTGAGCTGATAGAATGTTAGCTTTGTTCTGATGTAACTGCTGTGCTGGAGAATAACTGCACATGAAAGGGATTTAAAATCCTCTTTTATTAAATCACTATTATTTACACTTCCCAACTCGGGAGGGATACAGAAAGTAGAAGACCCCACTTGGGTCGAACTTAACAATCAAATAAACTTAAACTAAATCTAAAAGCAATTAAATTAAATTTTGCTTCGCAGAGCACTTCGCGGAGTTTGGCCTCTAACCGAAAGGGTGCGTAGCAAAATATACTAATACTAGCGCACTTCAATTTATTTCAATATGCAATCAAGTAGTAAGCACTATGGCTTATAATTTTAGCTGCTAGCTGGTCAGACGAACGTCGAGCAGAATGACCGTGATCTGAGACTAAAGCTCTCTCACACTAAGAGGTTTCTACCTCTGGTTTAAATAGTACTTGGCTGTACTTCAAAATCAGCATAAGCTGAAAACGCGCGCTTCTTCTGACGGGAAGTTGAAACAGAGAGGAGATAAGATTTAAATTAAAATAAAACTTGGTTAGTTTAACTAAAACCTTACAACTTGGTTTATAGCTAGAAGCTTAAAGCTAAACCACGCATTATATATACATGTTCCTGTTATACTTAAATATCTTTATAAATACTCAAGGACATAAAGCATAAAATTTTAAAGAAAAATATTAGAAGAAAGTAGTAGAAACATAGGCTATTTAGAAGCTGAAGAGATGGAAAATGAGCAATGCCCTCGAAACACGGACTTCTCGGTTACGCGTCGAGTGTACTGACCACTACACCACAAAGGCATGCGAAGAAGGCGGAAGAAGTACCTTATATACTCCTCCTTTTAAAGGGCGACTGGGGATTAGGGGACTCAATCGCCAAATCCTGGTGGTGGAGAATCATCATTCAGCACTATTTTACTTCGAGCGCTATTGCAGAGTCATTAGGCTATTTAGATTTCAATTTAGGCTATTTAGAAACAGGAGAGATGAAAAATGAGCAATGTCCTCGCCGGGACTTAAACTACGGACCTCCAGAATTCGCCTCGAGAGTGCTGACCGCTACACCAGGAAGGCATGCAAAGAAAACGGGAGAAATACCATATAAAGTTTGATATAATTTGAAGTTAATTTATATCAGAAGCAGTTTATTAAATATTAATTTAACATTTAATAACGGAGATTGGCCTCTACCTAAAAGGGTGCGTAGCAAAATATACTAATACTAGCGCACTTCAAATTGCTTCAATATGCAATCACGTAGTAAGCACTATGGCTTATAAATTTAGTGCTAGCTGGTCAGGCGAACGTTGAGCAGTGACCGTGATCTGAGACTAAAGCTCTCTCACACTGAGAGGTTTCTACCTCTGATTTAAATAGTACTTCGCTGTACTTCAAATTAGCATAAGCTGAAAACGCGCGCTTCTTCTGACGGGAAGTTGAAACAGAGAGGAGATAGAAAGATTTAAATTAAAATAAAACTTGGTTAGTTTAACTAAAACCTTACAACTGTACCTCGATTGCAGTGCTGTACATAGGTAACTAACTAACTTCCTTGATTGTTACGTTTCAATGACTTTTCATAAATGAAAGAGCAATTATTTTTTGTCTGGATCGATGCTATAGAGCACTATTTTCAATAGATTCAACATTCCGTATTGACAGATTTTCAAAAAACGTTTTTTGCCAGTAAAATTCTTATATCCTTGTTATCACTATTATTTATTTAAGTCTCGATAATTTTCATTGTATTCCAGTTTTTTAGGTTTTTTTTCTTATACCTTATGATCTGTTAAAATTACAATGAAATCTTGTTTTCTATTTATTCGTTTTTTTCACGATTTTGCTTAATTTTGAGGATAAAAAAAGTTCCTTTTGACTAAGGAAATAATCTGATAGAAAATGTACCAAAGAAATTGTTTTTATCATTTAACCCGCAAGTGCTATAAACATGTGTTATAACTTATATTTGTTGAATTGGTGTCAACATATGTTTGAATACATGCTATGAAAATAAATTTTCATTCGCTTTGTGGGATTTTACATTTGTCTGCGTATAATCTAAAAGTCTGTTGGTTTCACATATAGATTTTGATAACATTTTTATAGATTTATATAGATATAGTATTATTTAACTGAAATGAAAAGCACATATGTTACATAAAAATTAAGATTAGAAAAGGCAAATAATTATTGACTCGGAAACGACGTAGATTGAGGTTTTCAGATATCATGAAGGTTGACGGATCTGGTGCTAAAAGAGATCCCTTAATAAGCTTTCGCGTTAATCCATCAATACACAATATACGTAAGTTGAATTATTTAACTGTTTAAAAAACAAGTTAACATGTTTAAAAGTATTTTAAAATCATATCAGAAGAAAGAGAAACCACTTTTATTAAAGGAATACGTTTTTAAAACGAACACCTCAAACTAATCTTAGTTAACGACAAGCATTGTATTCGCTGTTACTTAAGTATCATACATATTCATTCATTAAAGAAAAGTTTATTTACTTTTTCCGTCTTGTATCTTTATCTTAAAATATTCAGAGATTTATAGTTAATGAATGATAATCAATTTATATATATATATATAACTTATATTTATTTTGATAACATGTATTCTATTTTGCTTAAGTTATCTTTCTTGTTACTCTCCTCATTTAATACAGTAGACATGGCTAGATAGTCGCACAAAAGCATAAATTAAAAATGATAAATTCAAATTCAACTCTGAAAAATATAGTATATTTACGTAACGATTATTGCGTACGAATATGTATTATTCAAGCTCTGTTTAAAGTTGTTCGTTCGTTTAAAAGTTGCTAACTGTATGATATTTTAAGTTAATTATTCAGTTATTATAATTGAAGTGCTTATTATGACTTTCCTTTTCCGTAGTCATCAATAGGATACAGATTAGAAGGAAGAGTTTAAAAGAAAGGCGGGAGTTTCAAATATTCAGATGTAGAGCTTTTGGTAACGACCCCCTGCAGTGCAAAGAATTCAAATTTAAGATGTATTTACGCCACGAAACGAAACAAACTGTGGAGTGTTACTTATTCATTCCTAAAGTTCTAACTTAGAACCCCACGGACACTGACAAGCGAATAATCGCTTAAGTGTGTGAACAGAACACGTAAGACTTAAAGACGGTTTACAGCCCTTTATTTTTCAGTATATTTACAATGAGTTCCTACTTGGAACTGTACACAAAGCCTCCATTCGGGGTGGAACTTAAAATAATAATAACATAAACTAAACTAGCTTAACTATGCTATTTGAAAGGTATAGCCGAAGCTATCAGAGATCTAACTAATTGGCCCCTAAGTATTAATTAAATCTGCGAAGCCAAGCAAGAGCCCAAGATATGGCCGAGCGTAGCAATAGCTAAGAGAGACGTAGTCAAAAGGCAAACGCGCGCTAGTCAGGGAATCAGACTTTCTCTCTTGAAGTCGGTGAAGTATCGACTTAAATTGTACTCTTTCTCATTTGCATTCAGTGCGTTTCTGAATTTACATTCTGGCAGGAAATTGTAAGTTGAAATTATAATAAGGTAGGAAAGATACAGAACTTAAAATAACTGTTAATAAACTTAGGATAAACCTTACAGAACTAACTAATCTTTCTCTCTTTACGACAGAAACATAAATAAGGAAATGTTAATAATAATACTGCAAAAACGTTTATCGCATAGATCATAAGAATAATAATCAAATTTGATTTTGGTTTCGTATTAAATTTTTTTATCACACATAAGTAAAGTTACTGCTATTTGTAAAATTCTACAAATAAAGTCCGCAATGTTGCACGGGTATCTGTGAATTCAGGTAACAAACTAAACAACTTATAAAATTACCTAAAAACAGTCATAGAAAGAATTTCATTACTTGCAGAGCAATGGGAAGTTTATATTGTTTTATAATATATTGATACAAAATATGAAGAAAGAAGGATTTTAAAGGCAATGTGAAATACAGCTGTATGAAATATGAGGAAACAACTCAAAATATACGAATTAAAATTTATGACATTTTTCCATATGCTTGCCATTTTACATTATTTTCAAACTCTTCGCGAAATATAACCTCTATTTACTTCTTCTTACTCAATCACATGCTTGCTTACTTATTCACATGCGCAAGCTTTTATAGAACAATGGTGGAAAATATGTTTGATGGCATAACGCATGATATATGATCGGACGACTGTGCACAAAACGCATTTTAAGTTTCTTTGAGAGCATTTTAGTGGATGATAAAGGAGGAAATTTGGAAAATTGTTTCCTCTCACTAGTTGTATAGAAGGATTTATCGACTAACGAACTTTCTTTCCCAGTGGGGGGATGTTTTGGGGGTCACTGATGTAGGAGTGAAAGTCACGTTACCCCGAGTTGAGTGGCTGCAGGTATCTGACTCCTTATAATGGTTGGGTAATGTTGAGAGGTTACGTAATTCTTACTGCATTTTAAACTCAAAACACATTTAATACAATTATAAGAAGCTCTTTACACACATATATATAATTCATAGATAGCATAGACATGTATTTAAATGAATTATAGTCCTTGTAGTGTAAGGAGTCTGCTAACGAAGGTCTCTCTAGTCGAGAGAGCAAGAGCCTTGCAGGTCTCTCTAGTCGAGAGTTCTGGAGCGTTCTCTCATGTTACTCCAATGGCGAAAATTTTCAGACTGAATCAGCCACGCCTCCTTAATTTACAGTAGCATTTTACATTCTCTGATTCGTTATATCTGGAACGATATCGGAGGAAAAATCAGATCATTGGTTCGTTACTCCTCCTGAAATCGAGAGGCTTTGACGACAGACACGGTACAGAACGTTGAAATCGCCTGACACTAGTCGTGAAATTATGTCTCTGCGATGTCAAAAACATATCACGTGACATGTCGTAATGGATGGAAGTAGTGAATTGTAGAGATCGCGCACACAATTTACTTATCTCTGTGTGGTCCGCCGCACCAGGATTCTTACACTGTGTTTTCCGTGGTCCTCCCGTGTTTTTTATTTTTGTTTATTGTACCGAAAGAAAACTTTTTCATATATTTCCCAAGAACAATACTTTATTTAAATTTTAATTTAATTATTTGGAACAATTCCTGTGAAAGCATTTTGGAATTACATAAGAGACTAGGAATTAAGTTTTGCAAATGAAGAAATTTGCATCCTTCATCAGATTATATCAACTCAAATTCAACCCTGTTCTAGTTCTGTTTAATGTTGAAAGAGTTGCTTTTTACTGAGTTACATCAGAAACGAATTGGATTGGATTATTTAATTACGGAAGAATATACCAGAGAGCCATCTGCTTGAGCATCGAGAAAAAAAAAAACGGAACATAGCCACCAGCGATCAGCATTTTCTTGGTGTTGGTATTAAAAACGTATGTAACTTGTCTTTCCAGTTTTCGTAGCGCGATTCATGACAATGAGTTATATTACACTATCTTATCATTACATCCTGCACCCTAAATGTTCGAGACTCTGAAAGCTGTTACCAAGCCACTTATTATACGATCTTCGATAGTTATCTGTAAAGTACGGAAAATTTCTGGTCTTGAAGTAAGTGTCAATTCTACGTAGCATAGAATCAGTAATGTACCTTCCAAATTGCAGCAATGCATTATTTTTATCGAAGGATTATTTTCAGTGTAACTAATGATTCAAAAAAATATTTTTGTATTTCATAATAATTTTTATTTGTAATCTGCTTTCTGATTCTTTCAAATTATAAGAAAATACAGCTTATCGATGTAAGAAGTTTATTATTGAAAATAATATGCTTCTTGATAATTTACAAAGAATTAAAAAATATCGATTTTACATTATATATGTATCTAGCTGTTAATATTTTGTAAATATTTGTTCGAAAATATTATTATGTATTATAAATTACTAGAGGAAGAATTCCCTCTCATTATATCAGCAACAGTGGCACGCAGGTTTTAATGATTTTCGTCCTTCTAATCAAATGGTCGTAGTTCCATCCAATATTTCAGTATTTCACCTATATTCCATTTTAGTCGATTAAATGTGGCAAAAAAATTGATCGTAATTGATCAGAGATCAATAACGCGAAAAAGCAAACAAAAAAACCACATTACTCTTTATATATATATATATATATATATATATATATAAAGAATAATGTGGAAAATATTAATTAATATTAATTAAAATCTCTGAAAACGCTACTTTTCGCCCTCATTTTTCAGACAGGCAACAGTTTCGCACGCTGCAGATAAAAATCTGTTTTAATTCGAGAAGTATTGCCGCTGCTTGCTTTCAAATTATAGAGTGTGTTAATAAAATATTTCGAAGTTTTACAATGAAGTAAAAATAGCATTGCCAAATATTAAATACATTATTCCGATTCCAAAGTTTCGCGGGAAGACATTTCGTCTGTTCCCATCTTCGCACTACGATTTGAAAGCGAGCAGTAGCAACACTTGGTACTACTCGCTTTCAAATCGTAGAGTTTGTTAATCAAAG
>KK117455.1:171199-218818 GCA_000611955.2 Stegodyphus mimosarum | reverse complement strand
AATCTATATATATATATATATATAATTTATTCAGTAATTTAATTCATAAAACATGTTTCTGAAGACATTTATTATGTGTTTTGCCTATGGAACACGCGTTTGCTATATATGTTAGGTTTATTTTAAGTTACTTCAACTTCCCCTTCGTATTCCAGTGGCTATCCGAGATCCAAAGACATCATGTGATTTTGAAGATCCAGATCTTTGTGGTTGGACACATGATCCTCGTCAGGATTTTGAATGGAGACGACACCAATTTTCTACTCCATCAGGTCACGTGGGAACCGGGCCTTCCTTTGATCACACGTTTGGAGAAGGAAAAGGAGGTGAGAGCAAATATTTTTATTTAAATTTCCAATCCGTATCACACAATTAGAGAAATTAAACAGGATCGCAGAATGTTCTATTCAGCTTTCACGCTTGAGACCAAGAAGCCGTAAGAGGAAACACTTCTCAAAACTAATCATTCGTAAGGATAGTATATTAGCAAGAGTTTTAGTAATGGTTTTGTACGCGGTTCCGAGGGAATATAAAAAGAATGAAAAATCTATGTCAGCAGAAAATAATTTGCTGTGAATATAAGAAGAATTAAAAATCCATATCACCAAGATCTTTCATCGGATTAGATGCATGATGGTTTTTAACTAAAATACATTAAGCATTAAGTTTAATGAAAAATTGAATTAAGGGTAAATTGCCTAAGAAATTAATTTACTAACTGATAAAATTCCTAAGAAACTAAAATTTCCGAACACATTGATGTAATTTACCTGTTTAGCAATAACATACAAATATTACGAAATATGTGAATAATAGAAGGAACTTTATGAAATCTGATTATATGTGATCAGAAAAATAATATTGTAATGTAGTTTAAGTTTACTTCAAAGCTGTATACCTGTAAAAATTTCATTCGTGCTTATGTTTATAAATATAATCATAGACTTTATATGGTTGCCCAACGTATAATTGCATATGATATTATACTTGTAAACCATATTTCGTAAGTGACTCTCACAGCGCAAATTAGAATAAATGTTTAATTTTAATTTTATCTATTAAATAGAATTATGCACATTTTTAAAGTTTTTGCACTTTGTTTATCGCTTAAAGTTCTTATGAAAGCCAGTATATCATATGTTTAAGAAACAAAATCTGTATTTTATACTAACGTTTAATGAAGAGTGAAATCAAAATATAGTCAAAGAGAAAAAATGTAATCAAGGTACATATAAAATCAAAAAAATTACATCAATATATTCTTTTTATTTCTGAATAATGTACAAATGGCACTGAACATATTCTATCATTTTTAACATAATTCCCACCGCATTAAATGCAGGTGTATCAGTTCTTCACGAGCTTGGCAAGAAAGAATATTCTCTAACTGAATTTGAAGCAGTGTTTGCTTTTTGTTTGAGTTTCACGCGTAAACATTCTGAAATAATATATTGGTTCTCTGGCTTTTGTCATTTGGATAGTACAAGCCTGTACGCAGTTTTAGCTTAAGTCTTATCGCCGTATTAAAGCTAATTTCCAATTCTGCATCGTATGTTAAATTATGGAGATAATTATGAGAATATTGCACCTGTTCGGAAGATCTATCATTCACAATTAAAACACATCGATGCTGGTATATAAAAGAATCAAATAAGACTAAACATAAGTACCATGTAATCAAGAAAGTTAGCGGGATTTTTGAGAACACTTATATTTGGCGCGTTAGTGTAGTCAAATTGATTCTAATTACATCATATGTTCACACTTCCTTTCAAACCTTATTCAGTAGAGAGCTGTTTCGAGCATCGCACGTTTCGCTATTGGTTTTGTAGGAAGTGCAATCTTCAAAGAACATGTCTTTGGGAAAGGATGTTTTGAGGCCTATTTTGCTTTACGAGTACAAATTAGGAAACAAAGCTGCAGTGAGAGACATCAGTCAGTAAACGGAATCCTCTCATGTGATTCAGCCGATTTTCTTCTGGAGATGAGAGCCTTGAAAGCAAGCCTCGTATTGGTCGTCCATTCACCCTCGACAAAGTCCAGCTGGAGGAGGAAATCAACCAGAATCCTCATCAAACCTGCCAAGAGCTTGCACACAGGTTTGAAGTACTTGATGAAATTATTCGGTCACATCTTCATAACCTTGGGATGACATGGAAACTAAGCAAGTGTGCTGTTCATGTCTTGTCTAACAAGCTCCAAAGGTTGAACATCTGCTTGCCTTTGCTATCGCGCCATAATAAAGCTTCATTCCTAGACCAAATCTTGACATGCAACAAAATTGTTAATGTATGTTAACCGAAAGATGAAACGTCATTGGTCAACTTCTGGTTCAGTATCATTGGCCGCTAAACGGGACATTCATTAAAGGAAATGGATAGCGTAATTTAGTCATTATGTGGACCAGCACTGGCATATTCCTCTATGACCATATAGAAAGTGGAAACCCATAACAGCCGAGGTTTACTCGGGAAAACTGCAAAGCGTTTCAGCTGCATTGCACCAGACATAGCAGTACTAGTCAACAGAACAGGAGCTCTCCTCCTTCACGATAATGACTGACCTCATACGGCAAAAGAGACCGATGACGTGATCTGGCTTGGATCACTGGGCTGGCAAGTTCTGCGTCAGCCACCTTCTTCCTCGGACATCGCCTTATCTGACTATTACGTATTTTTGGCAATGGATAACCATATACGGGAGCAGCATCTCCGAAAACCAGACGATGTTCGAAAAGCTGCCACACGATTTTCGGACTCCGAAAAAAAAAAGTTTTTTTTCAGAGTAGGCATTTATAAGCTCGCGTCTCATTGGGAACAAGTAACTGAAGCCAATTATGATTATTTCGAAGAATGAAATGGGTGTTTAAGATTATGAGGCTTTTTTATGAGTGACGAAAACTTCACAAACTTTCTTGGTTACCTGAAAATGGGATTATTTATATCATTGCTAATGATATCTTTAGTAATGGTATAAATAATTCTGAAAATAAATTCATTAGAAGCATATAAAATTTTTGTATACAGCTTTAAGAATATGTCCAGTTTAGAAAATATGTAAAACTAAGCTGTTAACTTTCCAACTGCGATGAGGCACACAAACATGCATACATTTATGAATTCAAGAATGATATTAAAAATGTGCGTTCAAAATATCTTTAATCAACTGGCTTAGAAAATTAGGCTTGTGTTACACAAAATATTACTGAATCTATAAGCATATCATGTCTTATTCTACATCTGTTCCGTTTACAATCATTATAACATAAAATATTTTATTTGAAATCTCAAACCCCACCAGACGCCGAGCGACAACGTCCCTGAACACTGGTAGTTCGAGCTGGAATTGAATTCTGGTGAACGGGCTGGCTGCATTGGTGGTTTTCGTGGTTCTTCCCGTGTGTAACACGGATGCGCGCCAGTTCCCTTCAAAATGTCCTCCACGATGCAATCCATCACCATAAGCAGATAGCCTTGGAGTTGCTCTGCCTTAATCAATTAACCTAACCTAAGTTTTAAAATTTCAAAACTGAATTCACATGAGTTGGTGGTTTTCAAAGCACATTCTGTAACAACTGAAGCATTATCGCATACAAAGTAGTTTTAGTATATTATCTTTTGGAGAACATACATACATTTCTTTTCTAAACGTAAGTTGGTTTTAATAAAGAGTTTCATGGAATGTAAATGGAAAACTTGAAGAGTTCATTCGACATTTTATTTCGGAACAGAAGACGTAAATAATGTGCAGTGCCCTCCGCCAGAATTCGGAAGTTCTGATTTACTAAATTACTAGTCAGAAGCGCTTTCTAATTGCACCACGAAGGCATAGGTTAAGAAGGAAGAAAATATTTTACAAACTGAATTTATTATCATATTACGACTAAATTAGCCTTCGACCTTCGACATATTACGACCTTCGACTCAGCTTACATTAAGATTATTAGTTTTTATTATTTGCTTAAATTTGTATAAAAACGTATTTAATGTCCTATTCGTAATTATCATCAACAAAAATCAGTCAATCATGACAATTGCCTCTGCTCCCAGGAAAAAAAATAATCTTTAATGGTGTAGTGGAAACACTGAGCAGATAGCCAGGTCTCTAATCATTTTAAAGATTGCGGTTTTTGAAAAATTAGAAGTCAATTTTTAGATTTGGCTCCGTTTGAAAGACTGAATGAAAAGTGTCGATTAGCAGGTTGACAACTGAAGCAGAATAAAACTGATTTAAGAATTTCACACTAAATTTAAATATGAATTTAAAGGAAGAAACATTTCTTTTGCATATTGCTGTTACTTTATTTTAATGTAATTGCAGATATGACTTAAGTTGTATTAATTAATTTTGGATAGTTCACGAAAACTGAAACGTTTCTGATGTTCTGTTTATTTTAAACAATAGAACAAATAGTATTTACCCAGCATAGAAATTTTTGTCTTTCTGTTTTTTTAGCCCTAAGGAGTGTTTCAAAATGGGATTTTGCGTTGAAATACTATAAAAGTCTGAATCACTCTTCAAATAGTTGCCACCAAATATTATCTCCCTGTATTATATGTAAAGAAATTTTAAAAAAGTAATAAAAAAATCTGGAAGCTTTCAGATTTTATATTACGCCCAAAGAACGACTTTTTCATTCACATACACATGCACGTTAACAGAGCATTTGAAGTAATACTTCTTTGGATCAAAAATCTTTAAAAACTGCATATCTTTAGAATTTCGGATAGACAGCCTCGCGCGACGGAGATAAAAGCTTCCATTTTTTAGTACAGTTGTTATAGTAGTGCCTTTGAATGGCACCAAATATAAACTACAGATTTTAGTGGTTAGTACATTAAAACATGCTCTGTGATTATTAATTTAAATATCCTAACAACCCAATGATATCTGGTGTGTGTGTCATATACAAGGTTATCAGTACATAAAATAAAACATTATACTAAATCTATAAGTGAAATAGACTTTTATTTTACTTTGAAAATTAATTTAAACTATTAGCTTTAATGTTCATGCTCCCGGGAATAAAAAAAATATTGTACAATTAACATATCAAGGCATATTGGTTTCATTCTAAATCATAATTCATAACATATTGCTTTTAGATTAACCGGACATGATATTATTGAAATACAAGAAGACATTTAACGAATTTGATCTAAGTATTTTAACATATTAATTTAAAAAAATTAATTGGGATTGTACCTTGCATTTTTAACTAGTTATTTAACAATTCCCAACAATCATTTTCTTAAACTCCTATCAAGCTTTCATCCAAAATTCGTTACCTTACATACCAATATTTTCTATTAACAAATATAAGAAACTGCATTCAAACCGGTACTTAACTATTGCATCGACCCGGGGACGTGGCACGAATCTAAAACCGGAATTCTAGAAATTAACTAAGGGATTTATTCTACAGCACTACTGCCAATAAATTTACATATCTAATTAAACCTTAAAACTTTACCAGAATGGACATTTTTAACATCGATAATGCTCAATGCATCTTAGATATCTAAATTTATGAAACGTGACTTAACTGACTGCTTCCTCCAGGGCTCGGTGAAACTCCCAAAAATACTCGCTGGACGTGTAACGCACAGATGATAAGAATGTTGACTAAGCCCAAACGTCTTTAGACGGGACGAAGGCCATCAACAAATCCCAAGTTCAGGTAGAACAGAAGAATTCAGTAGTACAGGATCCCCTCCAAAGACGAATTGGTCTGCAGGCTCACTTGTTACTACAAGTGAGCTACAAGTGGAGAAACATCAATGGTTACTGTGTGGAACTTCCAGGAGCGTAAAGTGAATTTGTTCCGAAGGAGAAAATAATGAAGAAAAAACAAAGCTTAACGCGAAAATTGAATTCTCAAAACCCTCTTCACCCTCTTGAAGATAACTGAACGGCATGTTCTTTGACGAACATTCAGAATCCGAAGAGAAGTAGCCAGAGGGAGCAAGAAATTGTCCTTCGTCCTACGAAGCAGCACCACAGCTAATACGGGGAATCAAGAGCGTTCAAGAGAGCGAAAAATCGCGTGCACCGGCTTTTTGTTACAAAAATTTACGAACGGCGCCAAAACTCACTAAAAAGGAGGACAGTTCCTGACAAAAACGCCCCGAAGAAGACATTATAAAAATGTTTACTTTTCAAAGCCTTAGTTCAACACCTTTCCTTCGCATTGCCCGAAACTTCGTCGAGTAAAAAACACCTGTTGACACCTGCTGACCAGAACTCTGCCGGGAGCACAAAGTGACATTCACTATAAATCACCCCAAAGCAGTTTAAAAATGACAAGATAGCAATTACACCAAGTTCCACGAAAGGTACAAAATTTTGTTAATTAAATGGGCATATTTCTCAAACTAATTAAGCTATCAACTTGTAATTTTAAATTAAAGTGCAAATCTTCTTGTTTCTTCTAGTATAAGTTATAATTACATAAATTCAAATTAAGCATTTTCAAATCCAGGTTACAACATGAAAATCACACCCATTTCCATTGTCTACTGCCAAGCGTATTCTGAAAACGAAAGTAACGAACTTACTAACTCTAATTAACTAATTACGAGCTCTAATTAAACGTAAAAGAAATTAACATCGAGATTAAACAAAATACACATTATGTAGCATAATTTAGACTATAAATGAATTAATTAATAAATTAGCTTAATTTCGCTACACAACACAGTGTTGTCATAGCTAGCTTTGAAATAGTTGAGTTTGGTAATAAAAATTCGTTAAAGTTTACAAAATATGAAATAGATAATAAAAAAAATTCCAGATTCAAAATTCGGTTCCTATTTTCAGGTTCTAAGTTCCAAGTTCCCATTTTCAGGTGGAGGATTAAGTTATTCAAAATTTAATGGCTCTAGCTACCGTCGTTTTTTCACAATGCGAGAAAATACATACATTCATGCAGATTCTTCATTATTTACTTTTTTAAATATAATAGAAGGCGATAATATTTGGTAGCAACAATTACAAAAGTGATTCGCCGTTTATAGAATACCGCCACAAAATGCCATGTTGAGACTAATAGCCGTTCTGGGCTATCGCCCCTTTAGGCTGATAAGTAAAAATTTACTTGAATATATGCATGTTTTTCGCATTGTGAAAATACGTCGGTACCTAGAGCCATAAAATTTTGAATAAAACTGTCTTTCATTCGAATATGGACATATGGAAGCCCGAATTTTGGATTTCAAATTTGTTTTATTGTGTATTTTATATTTTGTAAAACTTTAATGAATTTGTTATTAAAAAACTCAAGAATTTTAAAGCGAGCAGTTACAACACAGTAGGGAATAAAGCATTTGGATATTGTTAGAACAGCCTTGGTTGCGCCAACTTGGCTTCTTTAAGGGTATGGGCGACATTTCATCATGCCAACGGAAGTAAATACTACAGATAATCAAGTACTAGAGAATAAATACTACAATAATAAATACTACAGTAATAAATACTAAAGATAAATACAGATAATAAGTAATACTACAGATAATCCCTTAGCAAGGGAAAAGTATTACGGCTGTCTACCTAGAGGAAGTACGTCATCGAATGACAACCATTGCTACCATACCACAATGAGCTGTTTCTCCTTTTAATTACTATACTACAGTACACCGGTAAACCAGGACTCCTTTATCTAGCGTTCTCAAAGTATCGACTTACATAGAATATCATCCTGGCCCCAGAGGCAATCCTCGGGGCCGCGATCCAACCGGTGAAGCCGACGAGTCCCACTAGGTCGGGTTTGCAACGTCGTGCGGCATCACCCGACTACACCAACAGCGCCGTTTCCCCTCGAACTACCAACGAAATCTTACATTTAGCTCCACCGCAGACAAAGGAACAGACACGACAGTACCAGTACGGTCCCTGCCAAGCCTGAAACAACCTAAGAATAAACTCGAGCTCTAGTCCTGTGAAGTCAACTTATATAACCCCGTAGTTGAGACTGTCTAAGTACAGATCATAGCCAATACTTCCTAGAAATTCTCCTGAGTCAACCTCGGGGGGGGGGAAATTACTATACTGCAATAATAAATACTAATAATAAATATTACAGATAATAAGTAATACCACAGATAATCCCTTAGCAAGGGAAAAGTATTACGGCTGTCTGCCTAGAGGAAGGCATTTTATCTCCAGGGCGTGAGACTGTCTATCGGAAATTCTAATGCTATGCTGTTTTTAAATACTTTTAGCTCAATGCGGCATTTTCCAAAAAGCTCTTGAAACATGTTATGTGTCTGTAAATATAAAAAAAGCCCGTTTCTGAGTATTATAAAATTTGAAAGCTTTCAGATTTTATTTATTTATTTTTGGCATTAATTCAAACGTCTAACTATTAAGTACCAGATTACACAACTTAAGTTTGTTTAATTCCAGTGAAACTTACGAAACGAATGCGAACTTAACGCCAGTGATTGCCAACAGATTTTAACTTATTTTCTGTGAAATTCTCATACTTAACGTAATTTAAATGCATTAGCATTTTTTGTTTGATTTCCTGCAATTCATACATATTTTCTTGGATTAAAAGCTTGAATTTTAAGGGCCAATAAAGTTTTCTTTGAATAATCAATTAACTACCTATCGCGTATCAATCTGTTGCAAATGAAGGTGTAACTATTTTTAAACAACGTCATACTTGTCATATTTGTATCTGCCAACTACTTTGCACACTTGAAAAATGTCGTCTATCTCAGTTATTTAGGGAATATAATTAAAGTATAAAAAGATGCTTAAAAATAACATACTTTCCAGCGCATCTAAAAGCAGTATAAGTATTATAAGTGATACAATACATTAGAAAAATGTATATAGAAAACTAAACAGTGATAGAATTTGTTTCTTCAAATCTTAATGTATTCTGAATTAAGTACTAAATTTTGTAGATGTACGTGCAATATTTAAAAACGTCTGTGTATATTTTATATCGGATTAACAATGATTTTTATATAAGCTTTAAGCAACTCTGCTTATTCACTTAATGTTCTTTCTCTCTTAAACGTGAGATTTTAAATGTTTTTGATCTTTAATAGGGAAAATAATCTACATAGATTTAGGCAAAACACTACAAATCTAGACGTGTAGCTGAGTCACTTTTTTCGTAGAAGCATCACAATCTAAACAATGAGAAAAAAAATCATACAGTACTTTTCTAAACTCTGCCAGTTTGCAAACTGAATCCTAATTTCATTTCATTTGTAGTGCGTCAGTTAAATGGACAGTCTGGACGTTAATGAAAAATAGAACAGCAGTCTGGATGTCAACAAGAGAACATTCCAAGGATTTTAGAAAGAAGAACTGGATCTTTTTTCTGAAAATGCAGCTTTCAAGTTAAAAACATTTCTTTAAATAAAGCAGAGAACTTTATGAAAAACAGTTCCACGGTTTTAGATGATAGGGTTCTCTAAATGCAAAGCGTGTTTTTATGCGGTCATCTCCGAGCAAAAATTCCAATTTGTTCTTGTTTTTATTGTTACCAATCTTCCTTGTCTGACAATGTACAGTACAAGCCCACAACATTCACCATGGAAAGGAGTCAAATGCACTTGGCAAGAGTCTTGAACACCATATAGGTGACAGCCCGACTTTAGCTGAATTCCGCCCCCCCCCCCAATTTCAAGAGGGAGGATCCCAGGGGGACAGGTTCGAGAGTCTGCCCCCTCTCTTTTTCTACCATCAACCTCTCGAGAGGATGTTTGTGTCGCTGTCTGTTTAGAGTGCCTATGCCGCAAAGACAGTTTACATTTACAAACATCCATGTCTTATATTGTCTATGAAATTCAATAAGATAAAGAACAAGTTTAGGACACAACTGCAAATTGAAAATTGAGATTTTCATGCTTTCATTCCATCTTTGATAAAAAAAAATAAATTTTAATACTGATTCTAAAAAAAATGTTAAATTCATTGTCACGAATTTTGAGCGTATGGATATTGATACTTTTGTTTCTAATTCATAAAATCATAACGAGCCTTTTAGCTAAGAGAAGAATAATAACTAGAATGGGTAAGAAACGCAAAACCTAAAATATTTTCGATTTTTGTTTTACAGAATCTTTCCTAGTGACACATTTTAGCGCCCAGGCTCGAAATATTTCACCATATTTTCTGAAAATTCGGGGTGAAAATACGCATCTATGATCAATATTTGGCGATATAAAACTGGCAGACATTTCCAGTGTTTGCACGAGTTGTTCTTTGGGATTTTATTTCATTCGCGATTATTAAATTTGAGTGTGAGCAAAGATAATCCGACAACTGTGAAAGACTTCGAAATTCATTTATTATATTTTTTTCTCCTATCCATCTTGTAATTTTATGCAAAATGTGCAGTAGAGGCTACTATTTCAGTGTTCCGTTAAGTGTTCCTTTAGGATCATGATGCTGCAATAAATGCTGGAAGTGTCGATGTTGCTAGTTTCCAAAACATGTATAACAGTGAATTCTCAATATTATTCACAGAAATACTGGCCACTGAACTTCATGAACTGCATATATTACGCTGATTACTAATTCTTTGGCAATGTATGAGTACTATCTTCTTTGCGTGTCCCTGTAAGGCATATTCTCCCTCCTTTCCGCATGCCTTCGCGGTGTAATTGGAAGAACACTCGACACGTATTCACGAGGTCCAGGTTTCGAGTCCCGGTGAGAGTGCTGCACGTTTTTTCACGTCTCCAGCATCACAAAAACCTCATGACTCTACAGCCCCACAAGAAACATATTGTGTTGGAAAAATATATTCACTGAAACGTTTTGGGAAACTTGAGTGGCCGCAGGTATATCGAAGTAAACAGATCACCTCTGTAAGACTCGTGAAAGCATTTCAGGGTAATGAATTAAAACGAAAAAGCATTAATTTTGTGTATCATATTATTCAAAAAATTAACTTATTAGATTTTCCAGTATTTTACTAACATCCTGTAAGGTACGTGAAAGAGAAAGAGGCAACAACAGTTAGTGAATGACTTTGAAAATTGTCTCCATGTGCTTTAAATAAATTAGTACAATCAATAAATTATTTTACAGGGTTTTACCTCTATGGAGAAGCTTCTTCACCAAGAAAAGTTAATGATACATCTAGGATATTCTCCCCAGTGTATCCTTATTATTTAAGCGGAGGTTGCTTTGTTTTTTGGTATCACATGTATGGATCTACTATAGGTAAGTACAAATTTTGAAAATTATCGATATTTAAAGTTCAAATGAATACTGAATTTATTACACAAAATTAAAAAAAATTTTTAAATAAGGCCAAGAATTTCTCAAATAAGTCTGTATAAAACTAAGTTTTTTTTAAAACTACAAATTATATTAACTGATTATCTTCTCTAACCCCATTTGATGCATTATATGCTTCATGTTGATAATGTAATGTAAAAATAAATATTTTTGCTTGTTAATGCAATTGGTGTACATATAACGTGCAGAGTTATCGGTATTTCAATTAGAAATATTTTTACAAGAAACTGTTAAAGCATAGAAATCCTGATTCTTGAAGTCTTATTTCAAAACAATAAGTTCAATAATTAGACTGTGTTTTATTTTCTTAAAATGACTTTCTGAAATTCCTACTGATGTTTAATGCAAACTAATATTAAAAATTATTAAGATATATTTGATCATCCATTTCTTAACATTTTATATTAGATGATCTATAGTTATTCAGTTTTAATCGAGATACGGCATTTGTACAATTTAATTCCTTTTTTGGGGTAGCATTATTTCAATGAATAGAGGTGAAATATGTGTAGGTATACTTTAAAGAAGTTCTATCACTCTATGTAAAAAGAAATATTTTTAATATTTTATTTCATCAGTGTTTTTCTTCGGTATTTATACCACTAGTGTGATTAACATTTGGAAGAGAAATTATTTAAAGTTCAGAAAGTGGTTTGCAATGAATGTGCTTTCAACAGCAAAAAACGCTTAGGTCTTTAATTAGTTGATTAACAAAACAGAAATATTAATTGCTGCTATTAGTTTCTGTATATAACTGACTTAGTAAAATGAGTGAAGATAAATAATCATAACTTTTCTGCATTTTTTAATTCATAAACATTTATAAATTTGAGAGCAGCAGTTTCACTTAAGTATTAGAGCTAAGAAAGTTGCCTTTATGCACTTTAATACCACAGACTATCACGGAAATCACGACCGTAAAACTAAAGAGTTAACTTTTCTGCATTTTTTAATTCATAAACATTTATAAATTTGAGAGCAGTAGTTTCACTTAAGTATTAGAGCTAAGAAAGTTGCCTTTGTGCACTTTAATACCACAGACTATCACGGAAATCACGACCGTAAAACTAAAGAGTTAAAATCTTTATTTCTGGGCTAAAATGCAGAAAAAACTATTTACATTCAAAATTCCAAAACACCATAGGAACATCTTCAACACACTTTGTTCTTTGTCTGTGTTAACAAGAATTTTATCTCACCGTTACAGAAACTTCAAATAATTCCTATTTGGTAAGACGTCGCATACTTTACTTCGTAAAATAAAACGACTTTGAACAGGAGAAGCTTTGAATTGGAGCGAGTGAGTTCCGAACCCACCTCACCCCTTTCGATCTATCAGGCTGACCACTCAGCTAGGTGTGACAATCTCTCTTCTGTCGACTGCGCTTTTATATTCGCTCACAATGTAATATCCATGTCTGACCTTGTAACATTAAAAGTCTTGGCTGGAAGGAACATGCCTGACCGTTCACCACGCGGATTTGTCTGAAATGTAACTGCCCACATACAAGTAAAACACCAGAATTAGCTGTCTACAACACAAACAGATGAAAGTACAATTAATATGTCAGTTTACTGTCTCTTTACAAAACATAATATCTACAAAATGTACTATGCAAAAAATCAGTAACTGCCTAAATTTATTGCTGAGATATTATTGATTAACTTGATCAGCATATACGAAATTATCGCATCTATGCGTGCGTGCCGTCCTGATGCAAATGAGCAAGCAGTTGAGTGATCCCTAGCTCACATGTCGGCGAAGACTCAGCTTAGTTTTCATTAGGCCTGATGCAAATGTTCAGTAAGTAATTGGGTGATCCCTAGCTCACATTTCGCCGAAGACTCAGCTTAGTTTTCATTAGTCTTGATGTAAATGTTCAGCAAGCAGTTAGGTGATCTCTAGTTCACACGTCGGCGAAGACTCACTTTTCATTAGTCCTGCTCCAAAAATCCTAAGGTACTATGCAAACAAAGAATAACTGATAGCCTCTCATTTGGCGCAGAAAACATCGGTGAGCGCGAAGATGATTTTAGTGACTACCAGAGTGACAGTTATTTTGGAGGTAGTTACAGTAACAAAGGTAAAACATTTGGGGTTATTTCCTAAAGACATGATCTCCTTCTTTATGGGAAAATTGATCTAGTATTCCCGTCTCTCGGGTGTAAGTTTAAGAAAATAGCCGTACAACCAGATTATTTGTCGAGATTAAAACACGGGTCCAAACTACTAGAATTTAGCAGTTATACGTATGAATGCTTGTGTGCTTAACAAAATAACTGAAAAATTTTTTCTGGCGCTTCTTAGCAAATTCCTGCAATATCCATTCAAATTACCTTTTCGTTGTTCTAATTAGTAAATCTCGAAGATCCGAGAAAAAATAAGAATCCAAACTACATTGAAGAATTTGAATACACCTTAGAAAGTACATAAAGATGCTTATGTGACAAATTCAATGACTTTGCTTGACACTGCTACAGTCTGATACGGCATGTTCTAAGAAGGGAGATGACTACAACCAAAGACAGATATTTACTGATAGTTATCATCTTTGGCACCTATGAAAGATGATTCTTTGGATAAGACAGAAGTTCAGAATATTCCCTTAAAATCTAAACATCACAGTAATACTGATATTTGTACGTGACGTATTATTTCTGCATACGTATTATATTATATTTCAACCACACTAAAAAGAATATAGCATATGTTCATTATTTTCATAGTTACAATGTATATTACGAAGTTTTGAAATTTTAGTTACTAATTTTGAAATGACACGAGCCTAAAGGGCAAATTCATGTAATGAAACATATCAAATTGTATTTATGTATATATATATATATATATATACACTCAAGTTTGTGAAAATTGCAACACCATGAAGGACTTACGCGAGTGAGCTGAATTTTCAGGAAATGCAAAGTAGCGCATGATATGCAAATGATTAGAATTGCAAATCCGTAGCGCATGCGTATGCTGAGCAGCGCCCTCTGAACGGCTGATGGATCCGAATAAATAGACGGCTGTAGCGAGGCGTGTATGGTTATCGGTGGTTATCTGCTAGTGGTAAACGTTAACTCAATCTGTACTTATGCCTCGTCGACGAAAGAGAGCGAGATTTGAACAACTTACAGAGTTTGAACGAGGGAGAATCATCGGCCTTCGTGAAGCTGGATTGTCGTATCGTGCAGTAGCCTCTCGTGTGCAGCGTAACAGCAGCACAGTGATGCGCGTTTGGAAGCAGTGGACGGACGAGTGTCGGACAACTCGGAAATCCGGGAGTGGACCCCGAAATGTGACGTCAGCTCGCGATGATAGACACCTGGTCCGCATGGCGCGGACGGACCGTACAGCTTCCTCTAGACAATTGGCAGCACTGTGGTCAATAGCTACAGGTGTTTCATTGTGTGCTTCATCAATTCGTAGACGTCTGCTGCAGTGTGGACTGCGCGCACGGACTCCTTTATACAGGATCCCCCTAACGCACGACCATCGCCGCCTGCGGCTACAATGGGCCAATCAGCATAGAGACTGGCGTGCTGATTGGCAGCATGTCGTGTTTTCTGACGAATCCCGCTTTAATTTGTGGTACCATGATGGCCGCATTCGTGTCAGACGCTATGCCGGTGAACGCCACCTTCCGGAGTGCATTATCGAACGCCACAGTGGACGAACACCCGGAGTTATGGTCTGGGGCGCCATAGCATATCATAGACGATCTCAATTGCTACGAATTGTGGGCAATCTGAACAGCAACCGGTATATCCGTGAAGTTCTACAGCCCGAAGCTGTTCCCTTCCTTCAAAGCTTGCCAGGCGCTGTATTTCAACAGGACAATGCCCGCCCTCATACTGCTCGGATTGTTAAATCCTTCTTTGCAGCGCAGCAGGTACAGCTTCTTCCTTGGCCTGCGTGTTCCCCGGATATGTCGCCAATTGAACATGTGTGGGATGTCATTGGTCGGCGTCTTGCTCGTGATCCTCGTCCTGTTGCGTCTGCAGACGAACTTTGGGTACGCGTACAAACGATATGGAATGCTCTTCCTCAGTCAGACATTCAAACTTTGTTTGACTCCATGCCACGTCGTGTAGCAGCACTTATTGCGGCGCGTGGTGGCCACACAAAATACAGATTCTGATCTCTTGTTCTTGTTTGTTTGCTTTGAACATTTAATCATTTATTTGTACCACTACCACTCAACTGTGTATTAAATTGCATTCAATTATGACGATTCCTTCTTGGTGTTGCAATTTTCACAAACGTGAGTGTATATAATTCAATCATGCTAGAAGTTATAAGATCATAGCTTTACCTTTTTAGTAATAAATCATTGTATACGATTAAATATCTTAATTGCTAGTCTTCATTCTTTTATTACTTTAACAAAATTAACACTACGCAAGCTTTAAAATTTTACACACACACACAGACATATATATATTATATGTCATGATATGAATGATTTGGAACTTGGTGGTGGCGTAATAGATGCCTAGCGAACAAGCGAAGAAACTTAGCAGGGCAGACCTGGCCGAATCGTTACTGAGGAAAGCAATTCTGAATTCACATACGGACGGGCGTCTTATACATCCTACATTTCTGTTCGCTTAGCACATATTCAGTGAACAAAGAAGGTAGCCGCAAAGCGTCTTGCCAGGACGAAAGCATAAGTGAAAAGTATCGCAGCAATTCAGAGGAAGAAGGGAGGGAGTTAAAAAGTTTCAGTTCGAGTTAAAAAAGATTTGGCTTACAATTATTTAGTGATTGGGCAGAAGATATCTGCATTAAGCGTTAAGTAGGATCGCATGATTAATTTGAATGACGCAGTTTAGACTTAAGCGCTATTTTTAAACTAAAGAGAGGAAGTCCTCAAATTAATAAAAAATAAATGAGGTTATAACGAATTAAAATTAGAAGTTTGCTTTCATATTTTTTATTTTACGCATACTATTTTTTTTTTTAATTTCTGCCCTGCCAACATCTCCGCGCTTTCCTGTCTAAAATGCTTACGTCGTACCTTTAAAAGCAGTGTACATACAAATTATCGTATTTAACTATGATTGGATAAATGTCTACCAAAATAATTTGATATGTGCCAAAATAAAGATTGGTGATTCGCCAAAATCCAGTTTTTGTTAGTTTTGTCCGTAACCTTCATCCTCAGCCCTAACGATTATCGGAAGTTAAAAGTACCGGCGTCTTCTACGCAATTAAAATGTCATATATATATAATGGATGAATAATAACTCCATAATAATAAAAACTTAGTTTAGAATGTAAATATGATCGGTGTTGGTAAGTTGGATGGTTCTTAATCGTTTCTTTCCAGCTGTTCGAATTCCTTTCAATAATTTGCTAAATAGCATGAAACATTCGATTGAAATTTTAACATAACTCTGCCTCTGTTTGAACAAAAACATTTAATTAAAAAATGCAATTCAGAATTTCATAACGTACTGTACTCAGATTTATCAGCTAATAACGTTATTATCAAAAATGGCGGATGCTGGAAACTTCAAAACGCGGTGAAAAATTCGAAACTTAAAAGATTCAAAATTAAAATGTGCTTTTCAAAGTTGAAGAAAGATAATTTTTTTATCTATTTTAGTTTTTCAGAAAATAGTACAGTGTTTACGTTATATGTGCAGAAGTTTCATTTGGCTGCCTAAATTTTCTTTACTGAAAGAAGTTAATCTCATTTCTTATAGATGGTACTCTTAATTCACAAATATCTTTTACTTTAGCTATTTTTACATCTGTGAAACTAGCTTAAACAAACATAACGTTAAATTTTTATATTTAGGTATTCATGTATTCTGAAAGAATATTAAGGAGTTATCTGTAAATAAATATTTATACCTGTCTGTCTCTTCTTTTTACAAGAGAAAACTATATTTTTAATTTTTCTCTCAAAGAAATATTTTGTATCTAATGCTCGGGAAAGTATGCACCACCGAATCGATGAAAAAAATTCACATTATTTTTTGCTGCTTATTAAGATGCGAACAGACCTGTTCTTTCCCAGGGGACTAAGTTGACATTGCAGTTGTTGCAATGTTGAAAGCAAAACATATTTGAAATATTTTTTTTTAATTTATGCGTTACGTGGAGTTTTCAAATGAACAAATGCAAAAGCAAGATCAGATTTTTATGTTTTTACTATTACCAGCTGTGAAGAAACTGAAAATATAATTGCTAACCTTCTTGGTTATCACAGAATGTGACTAGATCCAGAAAACTAGTACAGGCGTGAAGATGTACACACCAGGGAAAGGATGTAAAAGACACTTTTTATTAATCACAACTCTTTAACAGAAAAGGCACGGTCTTATATGCCTTCAACACCACCGACTACTTGCGGTGAGAATTTATGGCAATTTAACAATAAATTTAAAGGTAAGAGTATTGCTAGACTGCATAGTTCAAGTTTAAACCTAACAGGCTGACTCAGAAATCTACGCCGGCGATATACTAACTAGACTGCCAGAATGCGTAGCCGCTGTTAAGATTAACAACTGGAGGAGAAAATTGCAAACGTACGCTTCATTAACGAAATCACTCTCTGCCTAACCTTTTCTTTTCAACCGTTTAAATAATCTCGTTCACCTACTTAATTTGCATCCTGGCGAGAAATGCGTCGGGAAATAAGAGAATTCTAAAAAGGTTCAAAAGTTAAAATAACTGTTAGTGAAACTAAACAGAATCTTATAAAAATCTATTAATATTGTGCAGAAAGATGGGGAAGATTTCACAGCGCTCTAGTCGGGAAACGATAAGACATCTTTCAGCTTCTTGCTGTATGTGTTAACAATTACAAGATAAAGGCACGCACGAGAAAGATGCTATAATTCTTTACATCCTCCTCCTTAGATTCCATTTAAAATGGGGGGAAAGGTGCGAAACTCACTCACCCCTTCGACAAAATTCGAGTGGTTATCAAGTATTTTTGTAGTATTTAGCCTAAACCCAGTTGCAAAGGATAATATGCTTTTAGTGAGGTAAACCTGAAATTCAACTTCGCTCGCAACAGGAATCAAATAATCATTTACTACCTTACGCAGTAAACAAAAGTGAGCGTCAGGAAGGAAAGATAGAATTTCTTACAATTTTTTCTATTGTATAATTTCTGATTAAAACAAATTCATTAGCTTTAAAAAGACTTTTATATTCTGATATTAGGTATACATATAAAGAAATTTAGGTAATTAGACTGAACAAGATTTAATTGAAACCTAAATTAGAATAAAAAAGAGTATAATCAACTCAAAGATGAAACACTATATAACATGAAGAAAACAAACAATAAGCAAATTTCTCTTTGTATGCATAAATATATGCAGAGAAAGATAGAGAGTAGTTATATATATATATATATACATATAAAATCCCCTGCACGACCTGTAGAACTCCTCTACATGACCCCTCAAGCCATATTCTAATTCAGTAAAATTTACTAAATGTAAATATCACAATAATATATATTCATGGGAAGGACGAAACACTAATCTGACCAGTTGAAGGGAAGGTGAGATAAGCTAATCTCCCCGAGTCGACATTGTCTCAAAGATTCTGCAGTTGTCCATATTTCTAAAATTTTAAATTCAAAATTAACTAGACTTTTTAACGTATTTTAGATGTAAATTTTAAATTGTATTTGCGTTAACTCTTTGCTAGCTCTTGCTTGACAGACAGGAAATTACCTAATTTACTTCAGTTCTTCACTATCTTTTAGGTTTAATTATTGAAATTATCGATAACTTAAAATTGAATAATTTAAAATTTAATTAAATTTAACCCCGTATTGATTTCTATTGGAGTTGGTGTATAGATTGCGTAGTTAAGCAGGTTCGACTTTTGAGTTCACAATTGAATTTCTCAACCTTTTGGCTAGATGTGCACAATTTAATAGGAGTTACGTCTATTTTTAATTTCATTATATTGTTTGTATATATACGTATATATATATAGAGAGAAAGAAAATATATAACACATTTAACTTAATTTATAATCTTACATTTTTAGCATCGCGAAGTAATCCGTATTAGGTTAGTTCACTTAAGCAATTTTAGGTAAAACAAATAGATAAAGATCATATGTAAAAGCAAAGAACAAGTTAGGCCCACCAGTGGCCGAACGGTAAAGTACACTGGTAGTTCGGTTCGAGGTTCAAATCCCACGAACGGGCTGGCTGCATGGGCATTTTCGTTATTTTACCCCTGTGTAACATGTTAAAACGACCAGTTTCCCGTACACAGTCCTCCATGGAGGCAGCCCTCCCGTGTAGTGCTTTAGAGCGGAACAAGTAAATAATAATAATAATAAGCAGTTGGTTAAAGCAACTTTATGCCAACCGTAGATTTTAGGCAATTTGAGGTAAAGCAAAGCGTTTTTAATTTAACTGAAGCTAATATGTGAGATGTGACATCATTTATTGCAAAATTTTCCATGAAGTCTCTTCAAATAATGTAGGAAAAATAATGTCTCTTCAAATAATGTAGGAAAAATAATGTCTCTTCAAATAATGTATGACATATTATAATCCTTGATGGCTATTCCCATCTGAGATATCTTCATCTCGCATGACACTTCATCATTTGCCGTGTAGAGACATTAGGTAGTTTTGAAGCAGGAGAGTTGAAAAAGAGCAGTGCCTTCGCCGGGACGGACCTCTCGATATTCGCCGAGCGTGCTGACCACTGCACCACGAAGGCACGCGAAGAACGCGGGAGAAATACCTTATATACTCTCCCTTTTTAAGGGCGACTGGAGATTAGGGGACCCAGTCGCCAAATACTGGTGGTAGAGAATCGTCATCCACCACCTTTTAGTTCGGGCGCCATTGTAGATTAATTTAGAATTTTTTCGGTGTCAGGAAACTGAAGAAAATGAGCGATGCCCTCGCCGTCACTCGAACCACTGACCTTTATATATGCGCCGAGCGTGCTGACAACTACACATGAAGGCATGCGCAGAAGGCGGAATTAATATACCTTATAACCTTAATCGCATCTATATATTATTGGTTTATATATATATATATATATATATATTATTGGTTCTACGTTCTGGCAGTAACGAACAAAACTTCAACAAGCACATCTTCTGAAAAAAAGGCGGTAATTCGTAAGACGCAGATTCTATGCCAATATAAATTTTCAATTTATAAATCCCAGTATATACTTATGCCCAAAATTATATCTGTTTTTTCGATCCTAAAGCTTTAATCTGTGATGGGACACCCTAAATGAGCATTTTAGCTTTTATGAAACGCTGTGAATTTGTTCAACACCTGTGGCCTTCATTGAAAACGTATCTGCATGCAGCGAAGAAAATCATGAAGAAGACATTAAAGCTTACAAAACGAAATAATTCAAATGAATGTAAAACGATATAAGACTTTTATTTCTTCACAATAAACATTCATTGTCTTCCATTTCGCGATTATCATTATGTTCTGTAGATGCTTCTAAGATGCTAATGTTCTTGATATAAAACAAGAAGAAATATTCGTGTTTATACCAGATGTCTCTTCATTAGTAATTGCAGCACTTTTCAGCGCACGAAAGCTCAATTAAAGAAGGGTAATAAATATATATTTGCTTTTGTTAAACAATTGCAAACGCGATATGTTAAGTTTTTTATACGCTCCAGTAATGTCAAGGATTTTTGTGATTGTCAAATCAGACATTTGTATGTTTTGCTGCTGAAAAGGAATTCCTAATGTTAATTTAAGATTATAATTTCCGTGCTTTCAATTGCTTTTCTTAAAAAAGAGTTGGAGTAAAAAAGTTTGCCACTAACTTCGTAGCATATTTAAAAGCGGCAAAGAACTGAATTATTGTGTATTGAAAAACCTCTGTTTCATAAGCTAAATTTACTTCACCATAAAGCTCTAAAATACCGTTTTCGTTGAACAGATTATTACCCAGACGCCAAAAGAATGCTTTATCGGTCCATCTATCTGAATTTAGACGTTATCTTACAGCTTAAGCTCATGAATTATTCTACAGACCTTTGATATTTCGCATCACGTTCGATCTTTCACACAATAGCTCTATCTTGAAATGTTTTTCTAGGTATAGAATTGTACTAAACATATATTTAATCGATATTCGAAGAGATTAATTGTTCCTGTGAGTAGTCAGATTTCTAACGTTTTTCAGAAAAATATTTCTCATGAGTAAATTTGGAAAAATTATTTTTATGATCTATAATTTTGCCACAGACTCAGTTCTCCACGCCAGATTGCTTAATAGCTACTACATAAATCCCACGGCTGTATGAAGTCTTTTCACATCATTCTTCGGCAGAAAATAATTTTACAATAGTTATCATGAATGATACTGACGAACACGACTGCTTAAGTATTCTCAAGACATTTGTAGAATTTTAAAACAGTGCTATTATTCAAATTCAATAACATCATTCTTCCTTTAATATTTTACAATATTTTCTTTGTTTTAAAATTATAAAACATTTCATTTTTAAAACGTCGAACTGCATAACATTTATCATAAACTTTCTACTTCCAATTCGTATAAACATTTTTTCCCACGAATAAGTTAGCACGTATGCAGATTCCAGTTATTAAACATCTTCAAGTGCTTTCTGAGTATTGTTTGGCTTTGACTTTAAAACAGAGCACAATAAATCGAATTAAGTCTTCCAAAAGATTTCTTCCTCAAAATATTTTTACGAAGAAAGGAATTTCTGAATGTGTCAGTGCGGTGCCTTTCATCTTCACAAAGACTGAGATAAGTTCTTCTCTTACTACTTCTTTTCAACAGGTTGTTTTTCAATCGCATATTTATTTCCGATCAGATCTTCAGCTATGCATAATTTTGATCTCGTTAGATTGGCATCATAACTTATTCTTCGAGAGTTATATCTACTCCCTAGGGAGTCACTCTTTCTCATCTGTTAATGACAGAATCAACTTCGAGGTCGCTGTATAATTTTCGCGTGATTTTCAAATTGGAAGCCCTTATTTGATGAAGCAATTATTAAGTGTTATTATATTTATTTCACCCCAAGCCAGGGAGTCCATAGTCAAAGCCTCGAATATGTTTATCGTTCTCGAAAATATTTCGAAGACCAAATATAATTAATCTTCAAAAAATAATTATAAATTCTTGATTATGCTTGAATCTGAAGGTTGAAATGCACGAGTGGAAAGAAAAACAATTTGTAAAATTTTAGTCTCTACGCTAATGATTACCATACAGATTATTTTGAGACATTCTGCAAAATAAATCGTAGTTATCCACGTTATCTTTAGTTTCCTTCATGCTATAATAACAGGCTTTTAACTCTTTGGAACATCTCGAGTTCTGCAACTTTCCCATACTTAGAAATACCATCTTTTTCCTTTCATCAGCACTTCTGCAAAGAAAAATAGTAGTAAAGCGGTTTATATTTTTCTTTACTCTAAGATTTAAAGGATAGGAACGAGGTAAACGTAAATTCATATTTCATTAATATTAAAATGCCTTTGAGTTGAGAGCCATCCGTTTCTGTGGTTCCAAAAGATTCAATTGGAATATCTTTCGGTTCTTCGTTTATGCAGGTACAGGTATAAGTGGTAGGATATTCTGAGATATTTCACATCTTCATTTCTTCTCTCTCTTATCTCTATGCATGTCTTCTAAATGCTATTTAAAATATGTATAAATTTCTAGAAAAAGCATTTGAACTGCATAATGAAACATCGACAGGTGCCACAAATATGGTAACTGCAATTAGATGTTTATTTTAAATTAATTGAATGGAAATTAATTGAAAGAAACTCATTAGCCATTATTTAAATTTTTAAATAATTGTTGTCAAAATTTTGCTAACGACATTTAAATGCTTAATTCTAAATTCATTGAATGAAAATTACAGAGAGTGTTTATGCAAATTTAGAACGTCTTCGGGGCAGTTTAGTTAATGTTTAAACTGTAAAAAGTATTTTTTTATGTTCGATCTGATAGCTGTTTTTCTGGACTATAAGTCTGTATCATGATTTTCATGATAAAAAGGCTTTTCGAAAAATTTTCAGGAACATTGATTTCCATTTCTCTTTCACTATTTTCCATAATAATCAATTGCAGTGAGTTTGCGCTTAACAAGAGCTCTTGAATGGTACTAAAGACAGAATAGTTTACAGGTGAAAGGTCAGACGACTTTGCCGGAATTTTTTGAAAATGTATATATGCAATACCTGTATCAATCTTCATTTTTTCAAAGAGTGCACTGGCACATTTTTCAGTACGACTTCTTGCTTTGTATTCAAGATATTTCATACATTAAAAGATATTAGGATAAAAGAATGGAATTTCATCCTTAAATATTGGACGTCAATATTCTTTTGATAGTATGTTGACTTGATTTTAACATTGTTTTCCACTCGTTACATATAGGCGCGTTTTTAACTTTGGCATGTATGTTATAATCGATAATAACGCCAAATGTGCTTTACGCACTTTGATAAAATTAATTGAAAGAATGGAGGATGCTTCTTTCTTTCCGATCGTTCACAGTGAAAAGGAAAGGAAAATTAATTACTATAAATTAAGAATTTCGCAAAGTGCATTATTCTTGGGGATAATAGAAAAAAAGCGGCAAAATAAATTTATACATTTCTTGTTAAAATTCTCACCAAAATTTACAAAATTTAGTATTGGGCATAATTTAGCCTTAGAATCAAGGTATGAAAAAAATCGGCATGCCCTTTCAGAAAAAGTTCTCTTTTGTGTAAAATTACCTATATTAGAATAATGCAATACACAAATAGCACATATCCTAAGTCGCGCTTTCGAGACAGGTAAAACGCAAGCTTAAGCGGCTCAGTACAAGGGGAGATATAGAACTGTTCCATTTTTTTGTGCGTGTGCAAGGCGCACGTAGAGGCATATTATAGAAAAACATACATAATACAAATGTGACTTGGTGCACAGACATGAGCGTGCGTAAGGCTCATTGGGTGCAAGCGGGTCTAAATCAAATGCTCAAAGATCGAATAAGAAAGAACGATAATAAAGAATGTGGATTCTTTTGACAATCATACAGTTCTCACAACGTGACTTCATATTCGAAATGGAGTAGTTTATGAGCCATAGTGTCAGTTGGTTCGACTCATGCAGCAACAATATCTTCAGTACTGGAGGATTCTAGGAAAGAAACATTGGCTTGTGGTTATCCTCTCAAAAGCGTTCCAAATAGGTCCTCAGTAGGTGTGAAGATTAGGACCCACTGGATTAGAATTAGAATTAGGACCTACTGGAACCCCTGTATGACTACCGACATTAGAAAAAGCCAAATGGCTGATACATGAATGGAAGAAAATAGGTTTGGTTGCTAAGTAAACAGTTAAGGGAAGGCAGCTAACGACAGTTGACGGTAACTTAACGACGGCAGCTAACGACGTTCTGGCTAGACGTATATCTTCAGCGTGCAATAAAAGTGCAGTATGTTGTCTAAACATTTCATCGCTTAAAACTTTAAGGAATCTGAATTACAATGGTTGAGATTTTACATATTTGATCATTTTTACAGCCTATTTAAAATATATCTTAATTACATAGTTCTGTTTTAAGCTGGTGCCTGTCTATGAAAAAAGTGAGTTTTTGTTGCATTTGTTGCTACTTTCAAACTGAGCGCCACAATTCCTTTTATGCTGCCCACAAGTACTTGCACATCATCTATACAAACGCTGGTAAAATGTTTTTTGTCTAGTTTGTGTTCATAAATATAATTCTTATCCCTACTGGGGTTTTGTACACTGGATTAGTATTTTACTATAATAGTAGCAGCTCTGAAGGTACAATAATATGGACCCGGTTCCTACAGCCAGAAAAGGTAGCCTATGCTGTCCCGTTAACTCGTGGCTTAGGCCATCTGAACGGGCTAATGCGACGGCCAAAATCATGGTGTCTATAGTTTGTCTTCTCCGTTAGTGGTCTCCGAGACCCCAAAGTGAGGACGACCGCCCGGTGGCCCGGTTCAGGCTTTGGAGTTGAGAGAGAGAGAGTTAAGTGTCTGCGCTGAAGGATAAAGGCCCCTATACCATAGCAAGTAATATCGTTTCATCCCTCTATTGAGGTTTTCTGCGAACATCGACCCACCCTTTCTTGTGATATGGATGTTGTTCACGTGTGTTGCATTATTTGAATTTAGTTGCATGAAAGGTAAAAAAAATTGATTGATTGATTCAGAAATACAGTTATTAAGACAATTCAGCATAGCTTCTATCATTATTCCTTCTTGGAGGTATTAGCAAAGGAGTAAATTCTCATCAGTGCTGCTATTATTCACATAGAGCTCAAATACCAATTAAGCAAATAACCTATAATATATGTTGACTTACCTATTTTAACAATTCATTGCAAAATTTAAATCGATTAACTAGTTCTGTCTCTATATAAGTAGAAAGATTATTATTGCTGCTCAAAGCAGTCCGATGGTGTCATACCATTGTTCTCCTATCCCCATTCTCTCGAGAGGATTTCGGTTCGCCGTGTATTTTGAGGGACCTTTTGCTGCACAGATATCATACGCTTACAAACTTCCCTGCCTTCTCCGGGATTGCAGCAAAAGCTCTTCGGTACGGCAGTCAGCGCCATTAACCGCTATCCCGTCTGGGCGCATAAGCATAAAACAGAAATACCAACAGAAATGCATTCTGCATGCATTTCTTTGATAACGTAAATCATCTGCAGCCAGTAAACTCTTAAAAACAAATACAACATTTAAATGACACTAGCACATTTGTAAATTTAAATTGGAAATACTCCAAGTAAAGGTTTGGGAAAAATAAGAAAATGGAAGCATTTATGTCTTTGAATGATAAACACGTTTGAACGAATTATAGCAAAATTAACAGGGCATAATACCCTTAAATATATACGAGATATTTAATTTTAAAAATTACGAATTTTGACGTAATATTGAATTCCATCGTAGAGTCAGCTAATAAATAAATTAGAGTAATTCAGGTTTGATTTTTCTCCCTTATGTGCTAGTTAATGATTTACTCTTTTATAATTTAATAGTGTCTCTAATTTATAATTTTGATACGTTTAGTACGTTGATAAAATTTTCTTATAAGTAGTTTGAGTTTTCAAAATCTAACAGTATGTTTTTAATATTCTCAAGAAGTTTTATTACTTTAAATAATAATCTGGTTATCGTTCAAAAAATTAATCAAATTACAAATATTTCTGACTTTTAATTACTGTGAATAATTAACAAGTTGACTGCTTAGGAATACTGAGGCCTAATGCTCATTACTTAATCTCATAACATCCTGATAACATCTTCAAAACGTAAAATCTTTTTCTGAACTGATATTTTATTTTTACCTACTTGCAAATACAAATGTTTTTTTCTTCAGTTTGTGTAACGCCTCTGGAATATGAAGTTCGAATTAAATATCAAATATCTCAGTAAATTTTGTCGCACGGTCGCCAAATCTTTTGTTTTTATTTTTTTACTTCCTTGTACGAAGTAAAAAGGAAGTATTGTGATTGCTTAAAATTTTGGGTATCATATTTCAAAGAAAATAAACATTTTGTTAGCTATCGAGTGCAATTTAACGCTGTTTTTGCGTAACATCTGTACGTAAGGACAGAATAAAAGACTCTTTTTCCCCAAAAAATATGAAACTCATTTAAAATGGATTCTGAAGAGATTTTTTCGTGGCGTCTGTTCGTGGGTACGTACGTATGTATGTATCTCTCATAATTCAAAAACGAGTAGCCTCAGAACGTTGAAATTTTGTACATAGAACTGCTATAACATGTAGATGTGCACCTCCTATTTTGGTTTTGTGCATTTTTTGCTGCAAAAATGGTTCCGCTATGTTGTTCTTATCTTCCTATGTTAAGATTCTTATGCCTTTAGTAAATCTGCATGCAATATTTGTAGAATTATCAACAATTTAAAAGTTCTTTAAGTGCGGCTAAGCCTAATTTTTTTGGGCCATAGCAGCCATATTTGTTTACATTTGAAACTTAGCAGAGTAGTGGATTTGTTGCCAATCTAGAGCTACTAAGCTTCGCAACAAGGATAACGCCTTCCTTATTATTGCGAATTAAATCATGCTTAATCCATTCTGAAATTTAATCGAGGAAGTAAGTGTTTAAGGTTTACTTCGGAATTTTTAATATAGATATTTTGAGTTTTTATGTGTTTTTGCCTTGTCGCGAAGTGAGAACTGAATTAATTGAATGAGAAATACTGAACAGGCTGTGGAAAACTGTTTCTCTTGTTTTTTTTTTCTTTTTTTTTTTTTTTTTTTTTTTTTTTTTGTTTGTTTGTTTGTTTAATGTTTTTTACACATCGTTTTAGATTTATTATAGCATTTGTATAGCACATGTGGCAACCATTAGGTAATTCTTAAGATGATATACATAATTTTTGTGCATTCTGAGTTAGAAAATGCTGTTAAGTGAACCTAGCACCAGTGTGTCGCTACGGTAAACAACGATATCGAATTTTAAAGAATGAATTTATTCTATCGTGGTTTATACGCTATCGAGGAAGTAGATTTAATTCAATCCAATAAGTTTAAATGAAATGCAAAATACGTAGAATTTAGTATTCCGTACAAGGAAGTCATCTGCTGTAGACATAAATTTTTTTTCTTCAGAGTACAGTTTTTCTAGAATATAAGCGTAAGGACCGGAGGAACGCATAAAATGTTAATTTCGTAATTTTTATAAAATTGGCTTCATGAAATTAAAAAATGCAATAACATGAATATTTGTGTCATTTAAAAAGTTAACTGAATATTTATGTGCGAAAATAAAGACCCATTAATAACATTTCCGGGCACGGTTTATATAAAAATAAATAAATTTATATTTCGTAAATAAGAACGAAAACGACGTTGAGATTACATAATGGTAATCTTTTACTTAAGAATCGGAACCGCTATTTTCCTTCGGTTAGTTCTTGCTAAGTGTGATAACAATCCTCAAATAATGCCCAGCGAAACTGCTGACTCACATAAACCACTTCAGCGAGGACTGCTTATCGAAATCCGTAAATGTTTCGGAAAAGTAGTTTTTGGAGTAAGTCCGAGAAAGGACGTGGCGTTTGGATATTTCATATCTCCGGAAATCGCCGACATCACGCCGTTGGCTTCGCCGCCTCTTCGGCAATTCTTACGGATGACCGGCTGCTCTTATTAGGGAGGGAATGTTTCATCTGATAAGTAAAAAAAAAAGGAATTGATTCACCAACCCATCTCTTTGCTTTCTCTCATCCGCCAGGAAAATTTGTCGCTAGAATATCAAATCATAAAGTTCAAATTCCGATTTTCAGTTTGGTTATAAGATCCCAATCATATTATTATATCATTATTAATTATATGTATTTCTATATTTACTTATCATTACTATTATCATTATTATTATTTTCTCTGCTAATTAGCTCTTTATCATTGTCACAACGTCTCGAATACGCGCCGAGTGTGCTGACCATTAAACCACGAAGGCGTGCTAAGAAGGCGGAAGAAATACCTTATAAAGTTTTGTTCTAATCATATCACTGCTATACTTCGAGAAGTTATCATGATGTTCGCCGTGCATTGATTCTATCATTCATTTCATGATTTGTTGTTTTTATTCTATACCAGTATTTTCTGTATTTCTGCTCATGACTTGGAAAAAATAAATCATTCAGATTACACATTTATCCTTCTTATTAGAGCCTTTTTGTAATTGTTTATTCGACATAGCTTTACTTATGATAACTTACAAAGTGTCTTCACAAAATATAACTATTCAGTTTTGGAAAATTTATATATGTAAGCATGTATACAGAGATAGACAGATTTGAAATTCATATTCCTTAGACAAGTTGTGCTTAATTTTACATATTGAAAATTTTACATATTTTACATATTGTAATATTGAAATTTTAAAAATTATGTCAGGTATTTCTCCCTACTTCTTAGCATGCCTTCGTGATGCACACTCGGCGCGTGTTCGAGAGGTTTGAGATTCGAGTCCCGGCGAAGGTATTGCTCATTTTTTACATCTTCTGCTTCAAAATACCCTTATGTCTCTACAGTGTCGCCCGAACTAAAAGGGGGTGGATGATGATTCTCCACCACCAGGGTTTGGCAATTGGGTCTCCTAATTCCCAGTCGCCCTTTAAAAGGGGGAGTATATAAGGTATTTTTCCCAAACGCTTAGCATGCCTTTGTGGTGTAATGGTCCCACACTCGGCGTGTATTCAAGAGGTCCGAGGGTCGAGTCCCGGCGAGGGCATTGCTCATTTTTCACGTCTTCTGCTTCAAAACAACCTAATGTTTCTAAAACTTATGCTACTAAGTCCACAGAGTAATAAATTATTTTATGCCATTTAAGATTATTTTGATCAAATGCTAAGGTACATATTATCTATCAAAACAAATGGATGAGATGAGGTAAAATTTCGGATCGAAGATTATAAAAGAATATTTCATTGCACCTACTATGATTTTTTATAATTCAAATCCATAACGACAACTAGCAACTCTGTTCAAAAACTTGAAATATTACTCTAGGGAATCTTATAAATTAGCGAAGCAGAAATAAAATACCATGAAGAATTTACTGGTCTAGAAAGATGAATTAAAAAGAAAATCTTCTGCACAGCACTATGCTACTTCTAAATTTTGAATATTATTGGAAACCTATTTTGTTAAATTTCCCTTCTCTGATATATCGACAGCATTGAAAAATAGAAATAAAAATAGAAAAATAGTGAATCTCTCGAGAGTGGGACCACTCATATAGTTCGTGAAATGAACTGAAATGACACTCAGACAAATGGCTGATATTATCGGCTTGTAGTAGACACATTATAAATCTTTCTTTATTCTGTCAACATCACTCTTTTTATTGCATGCATCTATCCACATTCATATCTACTTAAGCGACAGGAACGATTTATCAAAGAGTCTATGTGCATTGAGGTGAAAGGGCGCCATCGATTAATATTAATACAAGATCAAGAATCCCTAAACTTTCTTTCAAAAAGACCCCGATATTATGTTAAGCGATTAAATAAATTTCTATAAAATTACATTTATCCTTAATATTAAATGCAGGTGCCCTCATTATATGAATACAAATAGAGGTATAATGTTAAGTACAACATTATACTATAAAAATACTATTTCAGTTATTAGTATTCTTCCTGATCCTAATGATATATAAAAACAAAACCTTTTCTGGGTGTTTGATACACGTAAATACTGTGCATCTATTGGAAATTTTGCATTATATTAATTTAGGTCTTGGGTTAGTAAGCAGGCAGTTGCAGGCACTGTGTTAATTTAGGAAAAAAACGAGCTATTATCTCGAATATTTCTCCTTTTTAAAAGGAATGTGCAAAAGCTTGAATGATGCTGTTAGAAACATTCATGAATTTTTTTAAATTATGATGCAATATCGAAATATGTTTATTAATGGAGGAAGGCTAGTATTAAACATAGCCAACAAAAATAATATTTTAATACTAACATTACTTCGGATATTAAATCATCAAATGCAACTACATTTTAAACATTTTAAATTAGTCTATGATTGAATAACTACGTGTTTTTGAAAAACAAAATATGGCAATAATCATAAAACATGAAAAACATTTAAGACATTAATATTTAATTAATTGCAAATGGCAGTCACAAGAAATGTAATGAATTCTGAATATATTTGATTTAATTTCTGCTGTATTATTTTCTCTGATGATAAGCTACCACTCGGGTACAGATGACAAACAAAGGCTATGCCAGATGTTTTCTCTTAACATTTTAAATAGCAGTTGACATATTGACAAGACATTTTGGTATAGAAATACATATTACGAAAACACACTAAACAGATACACAAGAACTATTGATAACGATGACTTTAAACTGCATAGAAACCATAAATCATTCAGATTGCACACACATTTACGACACCGCACAAACGGATGCAAAGAAACGTATAATAAAATGCAGTACATATAGTTTTATTTATGATGTTTAAATATGATACACTGTAATAAAATCTATATATACTACACGTAATAACTATTTCTACAGGCTGGTCATTGATGCTACAGTAGTATTTAAAATATGCTATATAATATTGTTTTCAGTCAAATAGAATTGCTGGAAGCCTTTAAATAATATTATAAAAGATGCATTGAGGTTATTGAGAAGGAGCTTATTGGCAGGAGCTTCGTTTATAATATTTTGTGACGACAGTGAATTTATTTTTATTCCAATCTGCTGAAGAGAGTGTAAGCAATACTAATGCAGTCTTTAAATGCAGAAGAACTCTTGCATGTGTTTCAAGCCAAGCATGAATAGAAAAAGTTAAAAAAATTTTATTTTTGAGGACATTTGAGGCATTTGGAATAAATTTTACCATTTCTCTATGGAGGACAGTTCTCGGTGTTTAGTAGAAACTTCTGAAGAAGCCAGAGAAGCAAATTTTATTGTTTGAAAGGGAAATGCTACTCTGTAAAAAGTATCTGATAGCTGATGTTTTTCTGGTGTTTTTTCTTTCCCTCAACATGGTTGGTTCACTTGAGAATCACAAAGCCTTTACAAAATCCCTTTAGTAATTTTTCAGTGTGATTTCTTCTGATCAATGTTTTAAAATGTTCTTAAAAAAAGACTCGGCATTTGCAAATATTTATGCTACGGCTACTACTATTTGGTGATAATGTTCTGTGAATCTTTCCACCATACGCTAGTTTTCACAAATTTCGCGTATTAAGTATTTAGAAACATCTTTTTCTCCATCTTCCTTATCTGAAGATATCCCATTAGCAGCCGAGCGGTAAAGACGCTGAAAAATGGCACTTCTTTTGAGTTCGATTCCAGGTAAACAGACGGAAGTTCGTTTTCCTAATTTTTCTCACGAGCAACGTAAATACGAATTTACTTTAGAAAAGGAGTTCGCTTTAGAAAGTCATCCACAATGGCATCCTTCCTATTAGAGAGATAGCCTTTGTGAGCTTTGCCATTGTCAAGTAAACCAATAGTTTTCTAAAGACAGAGCATTAAATGCAGTTTTAAGTATTTTTTGTTGCCGGATTACTATTTCGTATGTCGGAAGATATCATTAGGCTTCCAAAGCATTTTAAATTTGTTCTTGCACCGATTTGTTTGTGATTCAAGATGATAGTGAAACAACGTTCCATTGCATTATTAATCAAGGTCGTATATCATGTTTATTTTGTCAAATATTTTTGTTTTAAAAGAGCTTTTTGCAAACTTAAACGTTCTAAGTTAAGCGTTCCTCAGATTCCTAAGCTTTTCGAGTAATACTTTTCCAAAATTAATACGCTCAAATAGTCCAAGAGATTTTTTCTGAAAGGAAATCCTTAACACACACTGTAAACGATGAAATTAACTAATCTATGCTTTCTACACATAAATAACTCATCAGTGAAATGGATGGGACTTGAAAAGTGTGATGCAAAAGCAAACCATCACGCTAAGTCGATCAAAAATCAATGTAATTTTAACTGTTTTCTTTTATTGTCGTAGAACTAAGCGTCATAAATTTCTGACAACTGAGCGAACTGCTAATATAGAATATTGCTTGATTTTTTGTTGTGTGTGTGTGTGTGTGGGGGGGGGTGATTGTGTGATGCAGTTCACAGAAATCGACTTAAACTATAATGAGACACCTCATTGATTTTAGCAATGATAATTAACCTGTTGACGGTGTTGTTGCTGTTCATGAATTTTTAACTGAAAACTGAATAATGAATGAACGAATATATGAATGTTTAATTGAAAATTCAACATATATGTCAGGTTTCTCAAATTATATGGCCCTGGGAGACATTTTCTTATATCAGCGGTAAAGACTGGCTCATCGTATTGACTAATCTGAGAAGTCGCTATATTTGAGTCTGTTGATGCAGTAAAAGAACATCCACTGCGAGTCCTGAAAGAATTTCACGAAAAGGATATTTCTAAGACAGCAAAAAGGTTTCACATTAGTGTATTGCAACTGGAAGGGATTATGTTGGAGGCATATAATAAATATTGGTCAATAAATGATAATTGATGATAATGATTTTAAAAATGGTTGTACTGAATGTAAGATAAATAATGTTTTAACTTAATTTTAATAGGATGGAACAGTGGTTTCCAAATTATGCGCCGCGGCCTCTTCATTGTAGCGCTGCGAAATATTGTAACAGCTGCATAATTAAATGAGCCAAGACATTTCGACTAAACAAAAACAAAGTGAGAAGCTAAGCATACCTATATTTTTTGTGTGGCTTATTTTTACTTTCTTGTTTAAAAGTAAGGTTAACGGTGCAGAATATCCTTTACGTGTGGGCTGTAAAGGCTAATTTCTTATGTTCTGTATTGTTCTGGAAGATCTTGAAGAAAGCATATAAGCAAGTGTTCAGTCAGTCGGCTTGTAGAGACATTAGGCTGTTTCAGAAGCAATGAGAGAAGGTGAGATGAACAATGAGCAACATCTTCGCCGAGACTCGAACCACAGACCTCTGGATTAAGCGCCCAGCGTGCTGACCACTACACCACGAAAGCATGTGAAGATGGTGGAAGAAATACCTTATATACCCTCCTTTTTAAAGAGCGACTGGGATTAGGGGCGCCAATCTCCAAAACCTGGTGGTGGATAATCATTATCCACCACCCTTTTTAGTTCGGACGCCACTGTAGAGACATTAGGTTATTTGGAAGTAGGGGATGTGAAAAATGAGCAGAATGAATCTGAAGGTTCATTTTGTATTCAAAACGTTCGACACTGGTTTGCAAATGTTATGCAGAATATTCCACCAGCTTCTGCTTCATTTTCATTTCTTGGCAATCATTGTGGAATGCTTATATCCTTTAAAAAAGATAAACCATTGCAAAATATAATGTTCCTAGAATTCCGTTTGCAAATCATTGAGCTAAGCATTCAGAAGTATTCAAATAGAAATTCCATTCTTTACCCTGACAGATGTAGTTCAACTCTCAATCTCATGAGACTAACTGCTCGACATTTTCTAGCCATATACCCCCCCCCAATACATACAAGGAAGAACCTCGTAGACAGTGTGTTGTTTGTTGCTAAAAAAACTGAAACTGACAAAAAAATTCGCAAAGAAACACGAATTATCTCACAAAGATTGCGAGATAGGACTTTGCCTCGAGCCTTGTTTCGAAGTTTATCATACTAAACTTCACTTCTAATAAATGTTTTGGAAGTAATTTGCATATTTTCTTTGGTATATAATTTTTACCTTTGCATTTCATAAAATAGATCATAATTTAATCAAGATTAATTTTCCAAATTTTGTTTTTATATGAATATTCTTCAATTTCAATATTCCGACTACCTTTGTTTTATAATCTAATTATACATTGAAAAAAAAACTGTTACCAATTTTTTTTATATTTTAATTATAAATTATACGTAGATCTGGAATACATAATAAAAAAAACTGATGTGTATACACCAAATGACTTCTTCATACGGAATATTAAATTATACGCATTTTCCCTGCATTTCATTTAAACTTATTTCCTCGAATTTCATTAAAGATATATTTCAAACTCATTTAATTCAGTTCTTACTTTGCGGCAAGGCAAAAAATACATAAAAACTCAAAGTATTTTTTCATTAAAAATTGAAATATATAAAAAAGTCTCTTTTGAATCCATTTTAAATCATTTTTATGATTCGTTTGGTGAAAAAGAGTTCTTCATTTTGTCCTTACGTACAGATGCCACGCAAAAACATCGCTAAACTGCATTCAATAGCTGTCAAAATGGATATTCTAGTTGAAATATGATACCCGGAATTTTTCGTGTTTACGATACTTCTTTCACTTCGTAGAAGGACGTAAAGATATGGAATTTTTTAATTTATTTTGATAAAAACTTACACATGGAGAAGGCTAATCTCTCTCTGCAGGAAAAAATATGCGCCTTTTAAAGTCAACGCAAAAAATATCAGCTTTTAGAAAAGAATTCAAAATATGAAGAAGAAAATTGAATGGAGATGCAGGCAAAGATTGTTTTTTAATATTGCAGCAATTTTTGATGCCGAATGAACTTGATCTTTCCCAAGATATAAGAACCAAAACAAAAGATACTTATCACTACTAACTATCTGGTTTGAAAAATAATTTTAAAAGAAAATTTAGACAGGTTTGCAGGGATTCAAGATCCATCTAACACTAGTGCTCTATCTGAATTTATTTTTATGGTAAAAGAGAATTTTATCGAGTTACCTTGCAACAACAGTACATTTTGGCAGCATAGACTTAGCAGAAGCTTGGATTTCAGTAAATGATAAATATCTCTTTTTAAGTGATAAGGTTCAAGGGATTTAATTCCATTTATGCGCAGCTGAGATTTCGCCAGTCGATGCATGAAAAGCACGTATTGAGCAAAAATCAACGTGGAAAAGGAAATGAGGGTAGCTGTGTCTAGTTTAATTCTCCGATTTAAGAAAATGTGCAGAGATTTGTATGCTTATGCATCACATTAATTATTAATTTAATGCTAATAAAGTAACGAAAATGTTAGGTAATGAAGATGCATGAGTTTATTTTTATCTCTTACTTAAAATTAGTCATACTTAGAGTAGGGCTCAATGGAAAATTTTCAGATGTCGCGAACTCGAAAACGTTTGGAACAGCTGGGTTAGAAATAAATTACGGTTTTGTTTTTGAAATTCATCTTCCTTTTTAAATTTTAACACAGTAAGATAAAAACGGGACTTCATGTTCAGTATTAGTTGCATAGTAATAAAATAAGTTTCGTTGTTTTTACCTATGAAACAGGAATGAGCTGTGATTTTACCTGAATAAATAATAATTTAATTTATTAACCTTGTGAAATAACCTCCATTTTCTTAAGAAGTCAAAAATATTTTTCTCAACTACTACGATATTATCTATGTTAAAATAAGATAAACAAAATATACAATTTCCTCACAGTTAAGTAGTATTGCAGTTAAGTCCTCACTTTCATTTGATGCAGAGTAACTGAAAGACAGTTAAAGTTTCCAGAAGTTTCGAGTATACTCATTAATGGTGATCCAGATATTTGCAATTCTGCTGTAGCACAGAAAATTAGTCATATAATCAGAGCATATGTAAATAGAAATCACATTATATATATATATATATGTAAATGCCATATATATTGCATTTACATTTATTTAATTTAAACATATGTAACGTATACATGTTTATTCCAAAGATTTTATTTGTAATCTTGCTTTTATATGAATTTTCGGTAAAATGCTAATATTTACTTCAGTAGACAAATAGATTTCTTAAAAGTTGAAATAATAAATAATATTTTAGACTATGACAACAGAGAAAGTAGTAGACAAATGAACAAGTTCTTTTAGTAGACTTGGAAGTTGTTTATATTTTTATATATTATCAAGCGTTTTAGACACCAAATACGACTGAGGTGTCATGAGAGAAAAAGACAAAAGTTCTAACGAATATCATGATATTATTTCATCTTTGTAATATGTGCAATTCATTATATTTTCACATGGACAATCTATTTCTCGGTAATACAATTTTGTTCATCAAAACATCTCACTGCAACAATAACAGTTATGAAAGGGAAGAAATCAATAACGGACAGCTATTGCAACTTGACATAAAAAAGAAGTTGCGCCATCTGCTGACGTTTACACAAGTTTAGCTCAATAGAGTACGGTTATTTATTATGGAACTAATGTCAGAAATCTTATTTGTTTTCATCTCCCTAATTTCTCTCTACATATTTTGTGCTTCTGGCTGTTCCATCAAGTCAACAAAAGGCATTGATTTGCTTCAGTGAAAGGCGTAGAGCTAGAGAAATGCCAGATGGAGGAAGTATAAAAAATAACAAGTGCAATGGATATTAATAAAATAATATGATATTTATAAAACCAAATAAACAATGCACGGCAGTATTAGTTAAGTAATATTAAAAGCTATAAAAAGTAAACCAACATAGTGTTATCAAATATTTCTTCTGTAAAATTTGGCTTGCTTCACTTTGCATGAATTCAATGATTTAAATGAAATTCATAAACACTCCCATGTTATGAGTGATATTACGTCACTATCTGTATAACCATTAGAATACTAAAATACTTATTTATTAAGATTATTTTATATTATCAGATCCAGAAATTTAGAGAACACCCATTGGAACATATTGTTGCGTTTTACGGGTTCGTGGATTTGAGAGTATCCGATGAAAACACGATGCAGAACAATAAAAAGCACAATTTATTTACAAGAATCACTATTTACAGCACAGTTCCAAAATTACCTTTAAAAGCGTCGAAAATCTACAATAAATACGCTGAAACAATCAGCAACACAGCTTCAGGCTGTAACTGTAAAGGTAGCTTCACGGCAACACTAAACTTCTAATAAACACCGTGGAACAATCACCAATACACTGTCAAGCTATACTGTAAAGATAGCTTCACGGCAAAGCACTATCTCGATTGCTTTCCGTTCACAAAACTCTCGCGTAGCTTAGCAGCTATCACAACGCTCACAGTACTTCACAATACTTCACAATCTCTTCGCAACTAACTGCTCTCAGAAACGCAAGGGTTTATATAGCTTTTCTTTAAGTTCCACACGTTTCGAGAAATATCTCGACAGGAAGTTATTCTAGAAGCTTCCCGATTGGACCATGGGATATCGCCAATTTGGTCGCCAAATGGGCGATAAAGTCGCCAATCTGGCAACCCTACCATACACTATTTTATGGCAACCCTAGTGCTATGCCGGAAAGCTTACATACAGGCGCAACCGCCGAATTTTTCGTAACACTGCCCCCTCCCAAGGACTGCACGTCCCGGGCAGTACAATCCCTGGTTGGGAGCCAAAAAGAAATAATCGAAAAAGCTACAAAACAAATAAATTACAATAATAACAAAATTTGCAAATATTTACAGTATTTACAAATAACAAAAACATTTACACTAATTACAAAGATCTATGTACAAGCAACTATGCATAAATCATACAATTAAACATAAAAACATTACGAAATACGGGGTACCCATAACAAAAATAACTATCACTAATTACTATGGCCATAGTATGGAGCTAACCTATCATAATGTACAATCTTAGGTTTGGAATTGGGAGACTTACGGATCCGTATTACGACGTCATTCAGTCTGTTGAGGACTGTGTAGGGACCTTCCCAATGCGATTGCAGTTTGGGAGAAATGCCCTTACGACGGCTCGGATTCCACAGCCAAACCTTGTCGTTTTCCTGGAACTTATGTTCGGTCGCTCTTGCGTCGTACCTCTTCTTTATCCTGTCCGTCGAGATGTTAATTCGCTCTCGAGCAAACCTGTGCATCGTTTCCAACCGGGCTTGGAGATCTTGAACGTACTCCTCAGGAGAGGACTGTAGATCAGTAGGACGCCCGAAAAGCAGGTCACTCGGAAGACCCAGATCACGACCGAAGAGCATTTGAGAAGGGGAATAGCCGGTACTCTCGTGGACGGCACTACGGTAAGCAAGCAGGAACAGGGGCAGCTTACGATCCCAGTCTTCCTGGTTCTTGGAAACCATAAGCGATAGGTGGTTCAAGATTGTGCGGTTAAAACTCTCCACCATGCCGTCAGACTGCGGATGTAACGGGGTGGTCTGTGTTTTCTTTATTTCCAATAAGTCGCACAGTCCTTTGAACACAGCCGAAGTGAAGTTCCTGCCTTGGTCGGTATGAATCTGGAGGGGAGTTCCAAATCTAGATACCCAATTCTGCAACAGGACTTCAGCCGTAGTGACAGCCTCTTGGTCTGGAATTGGATATGCTTCAGGCCACTTCGTAAAATAATCCATGACAACTAGAATGTATCTGTTGCCATCTTTAGTCCATGGCAGAGGTCCCAGTATATCAAGGGCAATTCGCTCGAAAGGCGCTCCAACGTTGTATCGCTGCATTCTTCCGCGACAGCGTTCCTTTGGTCCTTTCTTGGCTGCACAGGCATCGCAAGACCGGCACCATTTCTCAACGTCGTTTCTTGCGGAACTCCAAAAGAAGCGCTCTCGAACTTTGTTTAATGTCTTCATATAGCCGAAATGCCCTCCTGTTGGGCTGCTGTGTATTTCTTTCAGGACATCAGGTATTCGGTTTTGAGGAAGCACCAGCTGCCACCTTTTATTAGTTCCATCGTCGCTTTCCCACAGTCGATATAAGACTCCATTTCGAAGGTGAAGTGAGTCCCAGAGAGCCCAGTACCTTTTAGTCACAGGACTGAAGATGGAAACGTCCTGCCACTTGGGTTTCGTAGCCGATGATTCCTTCAGCTCTATTATTGGCTTAATGTTAGGATCCGCCAACTGGTCTTCTCTAACTTTTTTATGACTCTACGGATCTGGCTCCGATGCTGTTGAAGATGTTACTTGTCGGATGATAGGATTCGCCAAACCATACTTAGCTTCTGCTCTTGAACAATACCCGCAATGCGCAGGACAAGGCTTCCTAGATAAAGCATCCGCATTTCCATGGGAGGAGCCTTTACGACGTTTTATTTCAAAGTCATATTCCTGGAGTCTTTGAACCCATCTGGCTATCTGTCCTTCAGGATTTTTGAAATTCAATAGCCAAGTTAGGGAAGCATGATCGGTGCGGAGCAAGAATTTTCTGCCATAGAGATAATGATGGAAATGCTCTATGGCTTTTACGATAGCGAGCAATTCTTTCCGAGTGACGCAATAATTCCTTTCCGGTTTTGACAAGCACTTACTCCAATAGGCTATCACTCGCTCTTCACCGTCAATCATCTGGGAAAGGACAGCTCCAACACTTTCGTTGCTTGCATCCGTATCAAGTATGAATTGTTTGTCGATCTGGGGATATGCGAGCACAGGCGTGGATGTTAATGCCGTCTTCAGCTCATTAAAAGATTTTTCGCATTCCTCAGTCCACACGAATTTCTGTTTATTTTCCGTTAATCTATGCAGAGGTCTTGCGATGTTGGAGAACCCCTTTACAAATCTTCTGTAATAAGTGCAGAGTCCCAGGAAGCTCCGAAGTTGATGAACATCCACAGGGCGTTCCCAGTCCTTGACTGCCAAAACTTTCTCTGGATCCGTACGGACACCTTCGGCGGAGATGATGTGACCCAGATAGGTGACTTCGCTGCGGAACAGCTTGCATTTAGAAGGACTTAGTTTGAGGTTGGCATCTTTCAATTTTTGGAACACCTTCCTGATGTTTTCTAGATGTTCCTCGAACGTACGGCCCACTATAATGATGTCGTCAAGGTAAACCAGACAGGACTCGTAAGATAGGCCACGAAGCACTGTTTCCATCAAGCGTTCAAATGTTGCAGGGGCGTTACAGAGTCCAAACGGCATAACTTTAAACTGCCACAGTCCTTGGCCAGTAGTGAACGCAGTTTTCTCTCTATCGTCCGGGTGAATTTCCACTTGCCAGTATCCGCTCTTAAGGTCCAGAGTGGAGAACCATTTGTGTCCTGATAGCGTGTCTAGTGTGTCGTCAATCCTCGGAAGAGGGTAGCTGTCTTTCTTAGTGATATTATTTAGCTTCCGGTAGTCGACACAAAATCTTGTCGAGCCGTCTTTCTTCCGGACGAGAACTATAGGAGATGCCCATGGACTTGTGGATGGCTCGATGATGTCACTTTCTTGCATCTCCTTTAGAAGATTTCCAACCTCTTCCTGCTTTGCGAATGGTAGGCGTCTGGGATGTTGCTTGATCGGTGAGTGATCACCCGTGTCAATTCGATGTTGTGTCAATTTCGTGCGGCCAACATCTCTGGATGTTCGAGAAAATAGATCTTCAAATTCACTAATTGTTTTCTCTGCTGCACATTTCTGTTCGGCGGTTAAGTTTGTTCTCTGCAGCAGTTCATCAATTAATTTCGCTGTTGACTCAGTGGGCATTGCAGGTGGGGCCTTGTAAACGCACGTAACCGGCGTGCAGGTTGCTAGCACTTTACCCTTCTGGATTGTTCTCGGACTATGGCTAACATTCGCCACTCTCACGGGGACGAAATTTTTGGAGAGGTCCACTAATGTAGAGGCGACTAATACATTTCTCGAGCTATTTTCGGGATATTCAATTATTCCAAACTTGAAGCTATTTCTGTTTTCTATGCAGCCGGATATTAGTAATTCTGTCATCGGAGGGATCGTGACGTCCGTTTTCGCTATTACTTGGTGAGCTGAAGGAATATCACTCTTCACTTCAAACACGGGTATATCCTCCCTCGCAGAGTGCATTTCGTTGCGTTTGAAGTCCAGTGTAAAGTCATATTTCCGCAAAAAGTCTAGTCCAAGTATTAATTCGTCCGCGATGTCAGCGACGAATGCCAAGTGCTGGTAAGCCTCATTTCCGAAGGTAATGGTGATGTTAATTTTACCTTCAATGGGGATCTTGTCACCTGTCACTGTCTGTAGAGTCACACAGGGCGGAGTCCAGCGCAAAGTCTCGTTTAGTTCCCGCGCTACGTCTGTTCTGACGATGGTTACGTTGGCTCCCGTATCGATGATGATCTTACAAGGGTGTCTATTCACGTATCCTTCGACGAACAATCCGTTATCTCCGCCGCTGATTGACGAGATCTGAAGAACTTTCAGAGAGGCTACATCTCTGCCTGGCAACCTCCGCCCCGTGAGATTGCCGCATTTTAGTTTACCTGGATCTGCCTCCCGGTCTTGGCTCACGTGACAGTTCCTGCGCAGATGTCCTTCGAGTCCGCAATTCCAGCACTTCATTGCTTTCTTGTCGATGTTTCTGTTATTTGGCTTATTTAACGCTTCCGGAATCTCTTTTAACATTTCTTGTTTAAATTTTCTGACATCAAAATTTTCACTTTCTACTTTAGCCGCTCTGATCGGATGGCGATCTTTTCGAGTTGCCTGCTGAGCCGACTCAAACTTCATTGAATAGATTAATGCAGATTTCAGGTCTTTGAGATCTGCCAACCTGAGAGCCTTCTGAATTTCCTGATCCTTGACTGCATCGACGAAATGCATAAGGGCCAGATTTTCACGGACATCAGGTGAACGATGTCCTGCCTTGGTCGGTACATGCATGGTCGGAACCTTGATACATGCATGGCTGGTGCACCATGCATGTATATGCATGGTGCACCAGCCTTTCAATATCAGTTGCTAGTTCTGAGAGGCTTTCAGTCGTTTTCTGTTGGCGGGTTTTGAGTTGCTAACATGTCGGCTTTCAGAGCTGCTCACATGTCCCTCAAAGCATTCATTTCCTCCGCCATTGCTTTCTCGTGACTGGCATTCACTCTCAAATCCCACTTCTGACACCAGTTGTTGCGTTTTACGGGTTCGTGGATTTGAGAGTATCCGATGAAAACACGATGCAGAACAATAAAAAGCACAATTTATTTACAAGAATCACTATTTGCAGCACAGTTCCAAAATTACCTTTAAAAGCGTCGAAAATCTACAATAAATACGCTGAAACAATCAGCAACACAGCTTCAGGCTGTAACTGTAAAGGTAACTTCACGGCAACACTAAACTTATAATAAACACCGTGGAACAATCACCAATACACTGTCAAGCTATACTGTAAAGGTAGCTTCACGGCAAAGCACTATCTCGATCGCTTTCCGTTCACAAAACTCTCGCGTAGCTTAGTACTCACAGTAAGCAGCTATTCTCACAACTCTCGCAACTAATCACACACTTAATCAAACTCTGCCGGCTCTCAGAAACGCAAGGGTTTATATAGCTTTTCATAAGGTTCCACAGGTTTCGAGAAATATCTCGACAGGAAATTATTCTAGAATCTTCCCGATTGGACCATTAGATATCGCCGATTTGGTCGCCAAATGGGCGATAAAGGCGCCAATCTGGCAACCCTACCATACACTATTTTATGGCAACCCTAGTGCTATGCCGGAAAGCTTACATACATTTTTCGCAACAATATTTTATTAAACGCCAGTTTTTGTAAATCTAACGTAAGTGTCATTGAAACCAAATCATGTCACATATCTCACATATCTGCAAAACTTTGTTTTGTAAAGAAATATGCTTAAAGTTTTGATGCGAAGTTGAAGATTTGCAAAACTCAAAATTAGGATTTTTTCATAAAAATTTCATTGTACATATATCTCCCCGTGGTCTCTGTCTCTTTCTGCCTCCTTTGGTTTATTAGAAAACAGAAAATACATTACCCGATATTAAAAATGCAATACCAAGAAGGAGTAATGAAAAGAAAGTAATGAAATTCTGCAACAGAAAGTAATGAAATTCTGCAAACAGAAAGAGAGAGAGAGAGAGCATAGAGCAATAAGTGATCTTTATTTGGAAATTATATGCGTAATACAGAGGAAGTACAGGGTCGCCTCAGTAAATTGTAGAACCGATTTGGATGGCGATACACGAAGCAACACGTCTAGGTACAGAATCATTAAGACTACGGATGGTGTCCTGAGAAATGGTTCTCTATTCTCTGTCAACCATTTGCCACATTTCGTCTTCTGAAAGCGGCAATGGCAAGGTCTGCAAATGGTGTCCAGTCACATCCCAAATGAGTTCGAGTGTTGAAAAATCAGGAGAGAATAGTGGCCAGAGATGCTTCTGTACACCTTCGAGAGCACATTAGCTGATGCGTGCAGTGTGTGGTCAGGCGTTATTCTGCTATAAAAGGCATTGGGCACTCCCTGAAGGTAGCAGGTGTAACCGGCCGCAGTCATCATCCACATATCGTTGGGCCGTGATAGTGCCCTGAGTACAAAATAGAGGTGACATGGAATCTTACGCAGTTACGCCTCAAACCATGATACCGCGCTGTCGTGCGGTGAGGCATTACACAATTACTGCCGGATTGGGCCTATCTCCTCATTGACGCCACACTCGTACACGACGACTACCACTGAAGATACAGAAGCGTGACTCATCTGAGAAGACAACCCTGTACCATTCCGTCATCCACATAGCTCGAGCCCGGCACCATTGCAGACGCTGGCGTCTATGGCAATGGCAGTCTTCGTAAGAGACACCACGACTGTAGGCTACTAGCCACCAATCGACGGCAAGTGGTTCTGGGCGATATGGGAATATCCAGGATTTCTTGAACACGTTGCAGAATAATAGCAGAAGTGGCTTGCGTGTGCGCCATCGCTTGTCGGCCGATGAGTCGACTCATGCGGGCTGACGTCAATGAAGGCTTCACCGGCACCCCGTCGAACGTCCCTTATTTCCTTGTTCCAACCGTCGTTGCCACAGCCGGTGCACGGTGGACGTATTCAGGTGTGCGTCAGCCTGCCTCAGTGGACTAACCTGCCCTTCTCATTCCGATCACCATGCCCTTCGTAAATTATCTGTCTTCTGGACGATGGCCTGGCATTCTGTGCTATTACAAACGTCCTCTGAGACAAAAACAAATTTTCTACGACTACCCTAGCAGAAATAACGGCACGAAAATTGAACATTCTACAAGTTCCTGCCTTGGAGAGCTGCGCTTTTCACATCATTCTCATAACTCTGTAACGCACGTCTACCCTGAAATTTGCATAATTTTCGGGCCATTCCTTTTTGGTGTTGCATTTTCAATGTCGGGTAGTATAATTTAGAAAATACATTTAATAAAATAGAAAAATTGCAGAATTGAGGTTTTGCCATCATGCAGAAGATTATTTCTGATTCTAACCACTTTACGTCTTGTGTTTAAACGTATTTCTGATTATACACAAAAGAAAGTTAGGTGAGGAAATAAATTAGTATTGCAAGAAAAATTGTTGAAAGTGTAAATGATTCTTTAATTCTACCATTAATTAGTTCTGCTTTTACTGTGAAATAAGTGTAACATGATAGATTTTTGCTTTAAGATTGCATATCTATTTATCCTGCACAGACATACTTCCTTTTAACCAGTTTCGCCGATATTTAGTATTTTTATATACCGGAAGTTTGAGCCAAGGAGCATAAGTACTTATTATGTTTCAAATATTATAAATTTCATTTTAATCTACCCTTTTGAGGTACCGAAAACTATAATTTACTGTATCTAGTGCATATTTCGATAAAATGTGTTTATACTTTCTTGAAAGCCATATTACACTTGAGAAGAAACAACAGCGTAATTTTTTATTCTTGGTAATTTAAGTTTCAGATTCAACTAACAATTTTCATTTGTGAACTGAACATCACTATTAAAAATAAAATCACCAAGACCACAAAGGGAGAAAAAAGAATCAATAAATTAGAAATTTGTTTTATATCTAGAAATGAAAACACGGGTAAGGATTATGATATATGGTATACAGTTAAATAAAGAAAACCAACCTACCAAGGGACCAAAACGTGCTCATTCTCACGAATTATAAGCTATTGTATTTCATGTAAAAATATTTGCGTAAATTATCACGTAGGCATTCGTATAAACTTCTTAAAATGATAACAACTTAAAAGAATGTTTAAAACGGGTTTTTCTTCCAAGAATATGAACAAACACTGCTCTATAATATACGGATGAAATTCTGAAATGTTATTGGTCACTGAAATAAGGTTAATTACGTTTTTAGGCACCGGAATAAAGCAATTTGCCTGTATTAAGCGTTCTGTTAAGCCTATTGGTATTTTATGAAATAGTACAAAGTAAAAAATAACTTTTCTGAGTTTCATGCTTTCAAAATATTCCGTCACTGGATCAATTAAACTTTTAAGTAGTAAACTTTGAAGATTACATCTCTCTGTCTACATATAAAGAAGAAAATATGTGTGTTTGGTTGTCCTCATAACTCAGTCACTACTGTAGCTATCGTAACCAACCTTTCCCCCCCCCCCAAAAAAAGTAGATGAACCCCCCAAAAATAGCTGAAATCAGAGATATTAATTAAAAACACGAAAAAACGATAATTTTCACCCTCCTTTTTCCGAATGTCAACAGTCTCGCAAGCTGGAGAGGAAAATCTGCTTTATTTCGAAAGTTGTTGCCACTGCTCGCTTTGAAATCCTGGAGTTTGTTAATAAAAATTTCCAAGTTTTACATTGAAATAAAAATAGCATTGCCAAAGATTAAACACGTTATTCTCGATTCAAAAACCTCGTGGGAAGCCATTTCGGCTATTCCCATCTTCGTGCAAGTTTAATCAACAGAAATACTAATTAAAAACTCTGAAAGCTCTAATTTTCGAACTCATTTTTCCGAGTGGCAAGACTATCGTGCATTGGAGATAAAATGCTTCATTTCAAAAAGTATTGCTACTGCTCGCTTTCAAATCGTACAGTTTGTTAATGAAAGATTTGTAATCTTTACTGAATGTCTGTTTGTGTGTTTGTTCGCGTTATTGATTTCTGATCAATTATGATCAATTTTTTGCCACATTTAATCGACTAAAATTGAATATAGGTGAAATATTAGATGGAACCTGAGCTTTTACGACCATTTGATTAGAAAGACGAAAATTGTTAAAAACTGCTTGTCATTGTTGCTGATATAATGAGAGAGAATTAGTTTATTTTTCTATCGAAATTTTTATGTGGGTTCCATATCGCATCAGACTAAAAAATGTATGACTATGAATCGTATTTTTTGCATCGTTATTAGAGAAGGATTACAGCGGTATCGTGCTCTCTGTTGTTCGATGCATTATTCTCAATCTAACGTAACTGGCATCGGGTACTTCCGCTAGTAACTATGTAAAATCGTTTCAAAGATTTCTTTCCGCCTCTTTTCCTGTGAACCCAATATATATATATATATATATATATACACTCAAAGCTCTTCATCATTATGCCTCACGCACAGAGGCGACGCATCAGCAAAATTCCAGACATCAATTATGCATTTTTTAATTCACTCCTTCTCCATCGGAGGGAAATTCTTCTCCAGGTCAGCTGGAGCAGATGAGGCGAAGATTTAATGAGGCTTTTCCTCTAAATTTAATTCCAATTACAAAGAAAGAGGTCTTTTTAGTCTTTTTGTGACATTAGTTTAATTAGAAATGATAGCACTTTGAAAAAGGCCTAACATTTTTTGCTTTAGTTACCTTCTCCAGTCCATTTTGTACTAGTTGGGTAATTAACTCCGTACATAAACTATTAAGGGAAGAAAGAGCGTATGTTTTTTATTTCTGAACAGTAATGCGCAGCCAGCGGTGAAATGAAGAATATGTGTATGCATTCCTTGAATGCAATTTTTGAATAGAATAAAAATACATGATTCTGAACTCAGTTTCATATATTCACATAATTCATATATTTCAGTTATTTCAATAACTTCTATTTTCAGTAACAAGAATGTCATAAAAATATTTGAGCTAAAGACTTTTGTTATAATAATTACTTGAATTTTATTATGAATACTTAGAAATAATTCTTCCTTATATTTCTTTTCTTATGTTTG
>KK117455.1:145502-171172 GCA_000611955.2 Stegodyphus mimosarum | reverse complement strand
GACTTTACTGAATTACGGAACCATACTATTTATTTTGTACGCTATTAATTTTTATACTAATAAAGCTAATAATATCTGCTCTGCTTAAATAGATGCATTTATTTAACAAGTAGCATTTATTTCGCGTATGTTTCCTTATTTAATGATGAATATTGTAAGTTATTGCTATAACAAACTTACTTTACGATACTTCCATGAAAATGTCATTCGCAGAAAGCTTGCTAAGTAAAACCCATTAATGTTTTTAATGTTTATAATGCACGCCAAGGACGCTAAGAAGATCACTTAGCTAAATATTCTCCTGGAAATCTAATTTAAAACAAGTAAGCTAATAGTTAATGTTATCATTCAATCAGTCATTAGAGAACTTGAGAACAGAAAGCTACTCAAGCAAAAGTTCCTTATGCGAGGTTCTGATATAATAGTGCTCTATTACAATAATAATCCAGAGTTTTATACAGTAGAAAGTTTAGCAGAGACTGATTGTTAGCTGAGAACAAAGGTTGCAGATTAAACTCCGTAAGATTTCGGTTGCTTGTGTTTTTCCCTCTGTTTTTTGATGTAATTCTTTGCCTTGTGCTGCATTCTGGGTAACATTTCAGCACCATTTTGTGACAGTAAAGAGGCGGTTCAAAGACCGAAGTATTCTGTCATTGCCGACGAACTGCCTTCGAGCAGGTGTCTCCGCATGGCGAGAGGGGTGAGATTTGGAAGAAGTAATCCATGTAGATGCTGTGGGATTAACAGAACTTTAAGCTTATCTAGTGGGGGAAAACTTCGAACAGAAGGGGAAAATGATACCACAGCTTATCTGGATATCCGAAAAATCCAGATGGCTGCCTTTCTTATGGGCTCATAAAGTGCAATGAAAAGTTCTAGATATTTACTGCGATGAAAATAAGGGAACTTATTTTTACGTTCAACGGAATTTATTCTCTTCGTGATTATGCATTTCAACAAAATAAATGTTATAGCCAAAAAGGAAAAATGACACTTTCTGTTCAAGATAAAAAAACTTCAGGCAAAAAACAAAGTTACCTTCATCAGATTTGAAAAAGAAAGTAACTGACTGCAATTAACTAGTAAATTGCATCGCCAAAGGAAACTAATGTTATGTAATCACTAATTTATTCATTTTTAGAAAAGAAATGACTGCTACTGCTAAACCATGAATCAAATAATAAGCAAAATAATGCAGTACATTTTTGCGTTTCTACTAATGTTCATATGGTACACATTTCTCCATAATGAATACGAATGTTATACTGGGATAGGGCTTTGGCCCAGAAACCAGCATACCGTGGCCTGTGGCCACCAAACTACGTAAATAAAAGAAAAAATATTAACAAAAAAGTAAGCGAGGAAAAAGATATTTGGCTTGGTCAAATGAAAAGCTGACAACGGCGGTAAAAATATTCCTTCCGTTGTTCATTTTCAAATAAAGCCTTTGTCTTAAAGAATATTATGAGACAGAAACAGGTTCATGTAAGACAGGTTTGTTATATAAATATAATGAAAAAATCTGAAATGTTTCAGATTTTAAATTACGTCCAAAGGGGCGTTTTTTTTAAGTTTAACATTTTGTGTGTTACCTTTATTTATCACATAGCATGTTCTTCGCACTTAAACCATAAAATTCAGTTAAAGAACAATATCGCAAAATAATTTTAAACTGAGCATATGTAGAATTTCCTATACACAGTCTCACGCGCTGGAGATAAAGATGTTTTTTCTGTACAACGTCACCATTGCTCGCTTTGAAATCCTTGAGTTTGTTAATAAAAAATTTGTTAAAGTTTTACAAAATATGAAGTCGATTATAAAACAAGTTCCAAATTTCAAATTTTGGCTTCCAGATGACCATATTCGCAGCAGGATTACGTCATTCAAAATTCGATGGCTCTAGGTACCGTCGTTTTATCACAATGCGAGAAACATACATACATTTATGTTCATTCTTCATTATTTAATTTCTTTAAATATAGTACAGGGCTGCAATATTTGGTGGCAACAGTTTGAAAAGTGAACCCTCATTTAATGTTTACGAGGCAAAATCGCAAAACGGAAACAATAGTCCTTCAGGGACAAAGTCCCTTTGGCCTAAAAACAGATATTCAACATCTTCGTGGGGGACGTTCTAATCCCATTATCAGCTTTTCATTTGATTAAATAATGTATTCATTGTATTTGTCTAAAAATAGAATAAAGGCCCTGGATAATTAATGTGCAGGCCCTATAAGTCCGTATGGCTGGATTTCTGGCTATCATGAATGCATGTAATAGGAGTTCTAGATATCTAGACTCTGTATGGAATTCTAGAAGTCGGAAACTCATATAACAGGAAGTAGGTTGCATTAACATATACTGAAAACATTCTATTTAAAATTTAATTTAAATATCATATTTTTACTCATCAAAATTAATGCTAAAATTAATTTGTATTTAGTAGAATAAATATCTTCACTTTATATCATGTAAATTAAGATACTGTTGAATTTTGTTTCCATTACTAACAAAAACCTTTACAACAACATATAGCTCTTGTTATAAATGTTCTTTCGTTACCAATTACCTGTAGGATATGAAATTTATTATCTAATAAAATACGTCGTTAAATTAAAAAAGTAGTAACCCTAAGCATTATATTACACATGTGCTGCTTCATGCAAATTTTTTCTATTTTATAATCATCCATTAGAAATTCGAAATCAAATTTCTCAATACGCATCCATTTTATTTGTATTTACTTACTTAGTTTAGAAATTCTTCGGAACTTTTAACGATTTGCATTTGGGAACATACTGTATCTCATTACGAAAGTTCCCATTTGACATTTACTTTACCGTAGCAATATATATCAAAATTCGAGACAAGGCGAGACTATTTGAGTGTCTGCTTACATTTCGCTGTAAGACTAATACATGATGTTCGCTGATTTCGTAATGTCTGCATAGTACATCTGCTCGGTGCTTAAGTAAACTCTGAGAATGAAATCGGATGATTAACAGAAATCTGCATTTAATACTTAATTGGTTCTATGGGGATATTACAAAAGGAAATTAAAATATTCCTCTGTTGTTTAACGCTTGCTATATGCGATTAGTTTCACGTATCATTTATTTTTATAATTTACAATAAAGTTCTTAAAATATTCAATATCCTTCTAAATTATCAAGTTCATTTATCTCAGTTTATATTTTGTTTAAAAAAATATCCTGTAAAATAATTTATTTCAAATAAAAGTCCCCCTACATTTTTCTAAGCAGTTTTTTACACTAGTTTGTTTGTGTAGGCAAAACAAATTTGATATTAAAATACACATTTAATTAATGATGTTTAATATTTTATTAAAATAAATGTATTAAATTATATGGAAATTATTCATATTTGATTAAAATAGGACAACAGATAAAAATAAGACATAATTAAAACTTAGAGCTCATCTGACCGGGAAAGATGTCAACTGGCCACTTATATAGGCTTGACATAATTTACTGCCTTAGCTTAACTTTATGCTTATATTTTATTCTTTATGCTTATTTTCTAATATAAATATTACAAATATTTTATTAGTAAAATATTACCTGTGGCACTTTTAGCTTAGTTTATGGGAGTTCTGTCACTGAAATATTGTGTTATTGTCAATTCATTTTTTGCCCTCGCAGCAGTGCATAATATATTAAGCATTTTATTTTTTCGGTCTGAAATTTCGCTATGTCCCTCATATTCATGCGCATATATCTTTTTATTACAGTCTTACTGAGCTTTCGTGTTATTTTCCGTTTAACATTTCATTTAAACATAGCCTAAAGCGACGAATGACATTCATCTGTTTTGAAGTGGCTACATATACCAAACTACAATTTTTTTTCCATAAATTTTCTTTTTAATTTCGCGTTAAAAAATACTTTTCCATAAGATAAAAAGAGTTTTAATATAGTATATTGCAGTTTTGAGGTAGATATTTCACTGTTCCTTCCAGAAATTGAAAAAAAGGAAAACTTGTTTATTTTTCCTGCAGTATTTTACTTAGTTGTAGAAAAATTGAAAAAGGAAAAAAAATGAATTTCTGTTTATGTAACTGAAAACAAAAAATGTTTCTTCTTTCTATGGTATAAGTAATACAATAATAAGATTTTATTTTCAAATATTAATTGAAAATTTACAACATCAGATTTACTTGCTGCTTTCTTTGTATAAGTTACGGCTTTTTTGCGTTAAGTATTGCAAATTAAAAACCTCTTTTAATTTAAGACTCTAAAAACAAGGTCAACATATATTTATAAATAATTATTTTTCCGTATATGTTAGGGCGCATAATTAATTAAGGAATATATTTCTTTATCATACTGCACTTTGTTGTTTAATATAAGAGTAGAAAGTAAGATGCATAAAATAAAGCTAAAGCTTGCGTTTGTATTGCAAATCATTTAAAAATTAGATTTCATAAGTACATTAAGTCAGAAAAAAGTAAAACATAGAGGGTAAATGAGACAAATTTACTAAGAAAAGTATTTCTCGAAGAAGGAAACTAAAATTTGTATTAGTAGACCAAGATCTGAAAAAAGAAAAATGGTCACCTAAAAATAAATATCTAAATAAAAATGGACGAAGAAAGAAAGTGTCTATCTTTTTTTATCAGAGAAATAAATTTTAGTTACATACTTCTAACATGAAATTTTTAAGATATGGTTTCTAAAAGGTTTGGGTATTCATTCAGCATCTGTCTCCTGTCTGTGAACTGAAGATTTATCTTGACAATTCAAGATTTTACCGAATTAATGTACGCTAAATTACTTAAAGTTTTCATTTATTTTCAGCTAAATGTTATTTGCATGATTTTAAAAGTATAAATGTTTAATTTTGTTGCTTACTTCTTATTAGAAAAATATTTAATTTAAAATTTAACGATAATCCCAGTATGAAACTACATAGTCATACTTTCACATTTATAGCACTCCTAAAAATTCTATCTTCTAAAATCTAAGGGAATGTATTAGATGACATTGATAACATTCCTGAAAATATCAAAATTCAAATAGTCTGGCATAATAAGTAACCGTGTGATGTAACCTTTTAAGAACCTCATGTTCCATATTATTTGTTATATTTTTTGTTCAGCATTAGATTACGATTTTAGAATTAAAAAATATCTGTAGTGGGGACGACTTCTTTCTACGGCCTATTACGTTACATACATTTTTTGCTACACTTCATTTAAACTTGTTTACTCAAATTATTCTAACTTAATTAACAGATAAAGTAAGTTGAAAATGACATCTAAATTTGCAAATTTTTATGTATCCCAGCCATTTTTTGTCGTACGTGAGTCAAAATTCTCATAATTTTATTTGTTTACAACGAGAATGAAACTTTCTCATGTATAAGTATAGGAATCGGGAGACCGCAATAAAAGCTAGATTTTTTTTAGTTGTCGAAAATCAATTCTTTTTTTCTTTTAAAATTTGAGTTTGCTATAATAAGGATACATATAAATAAACTCTTCAATTTCATTTTTTTATAATGCATGACACATTTTTCAGTTTTATAAGAATAATCAACATTTGCGAGAAGGACAAATTGTTTTCCTAACCATGTGCATTAATTTCAGCAAAATATATTGCTTTGACGATAAAATTGCATATTTCTTTCTCACTAACGTAACTGAGTAGTGGGAGGGAAACAAAGAAGGAATCTAGTATAATTTAAAATGTTTTACTGTTTGTTAATCTACTTCTAAGGATCACTCTGTATAAGCGTTTGCTTTATTTATACATAAAAAGAAAAGAAACAAATTAAATAAGTGTGCAGCAATTTTTGGAAAGTTAAAGTATGTTACTAATACTAAAATATCTGATCTCATTACTGGAAAACCAATTGCAGCCCATTAAATAATACGCATAATTGAACAATTGAACACTTTTTCTACCTTTGTAACTATACAAATTTATATCCGTACAAATTTCTCCACAAGGCATTCTTCCTAAAGCAGATCTGGTTCACTGGTTTTACAACAATTAAGTAATAACTTATCTCTTGGTATTTATTTTTTTAGTATAAGAATCTAGCAACAAAAACTGTATTTACTGATTCGTACTTCTGTTTTAGATTTGTTTGTTTGGATAACCGTTGTATTTATAGAACTTGCTTTTCATAAGTTAAAATTTTTATTAGTGGTAAATAAAAATTTATATTTTAATTTTTTTTTGCGACTTGAGGCTTTAGTTACACGTGATATATTTCTTCAGCTTGCTTTGTAGAGTCATTAAGTTAATTTTGAAAGCAGGAGAGATGAAAAATAAGCAATGCCGTCGCGAAGACTCGAACCGCGGACCTCTCGAATACGCGTCGAGCGTGCTGACCACTACGAAACGAAGTCATGCTAAGAAGGCGGGAGAAATACCTTATATACTCCCCCTTTTAAAGAGCGACTGGGGATTAGGGGACCAATCGCCAAACCCTGGTGGTGGAGAATCATCATCCACCACCTGTTTTAGTTCGGGCGCCAGTGTAGAGCCATTAGCTTATTTTGAAAACAGGAGAGATTAAAAATGAGCAAAGCCCTCGCCTGGATTCGAACCACGAAACTCTCGAATACGCGTCGAGCGTGCGGCCACCACATCACCAAGGCAAGCTAAGAAGGCGGGAGAAATACCTTATAGCTTTAATTAATCTATTTCATAAGGCAAGCCATATTTCCAAAAAATATCATGTAAACAATATATTTGACTGTAAATGTGTTTATGTTATCATCAACTATTCTATGTCTGTTTTAGAAAATGGAGATGTTTAACTTCGGGATCATAAAATTTTAAAGGTCATTCTATTACAGAATTTATGATGGTGCCTTTTTAAATAAAGAGCGGATATAATATTTACTATATATAAATATACGTTTTGTAATTTTATTGCATAACATATATTTTTCTTTATCTAATCTGATTAGATGTGGTACCCCAAGGTACATTTAATGGGGTTTGTTTAACTTTGTTTCATTGTTTGTTTGTTTGGGTAAATCTTGAAATTAATTTTTGACTCCCTTTTATTAAGCCGATTTTCCGTGGTTTACATACACATGGTATTTACAATGGCAATATAATATTCAAGATAATTTTTCAAAATTTAATTATGTATTTATTTATTATTTTGTGTTGAATTATTTTTGCATATCTTTATTTAATAGTCAAACAATTCACTTGAGAATATCAATCTTCACAGATAAACCAAAGAATAGTCTTTCATATGAAAAAGGTTTCCGAACTTTCTTTTTTCACTATTACTGAGCGAAAACAAACCCTGAAACATATGACGTCTCCTCATGCTACGTAGCGTCCAAACATAATTTCATGGAGCAGTACGGTTTTCTTAAATACGCCACACACTATTGATTTATACTATGTTGACCTATAGTGACCTTGAGGCTGCGTGTTACCGGTGGCCAAAGTCCTTGACGGGCACAAATGAGTTTCATTTAAAACTCTTAAGTTTACTTCGCTATCCTACACCACAGCTCCAGATGACCTTCAGCTTGTAGGTAATCGTGACCTTGATGGGTATCATGAGCTTTGATTTAATTGGAATTACTATGTGATGAACTGGGAAAAGCCTGCAAAAAGTGTAAAAAGTATGCCAACACCTAACACAGCATCGAGTATTCTAACACATACACTGCTACACTGCTTTTAAAATTTTTGTGATTCTGCTGTTGAATTTTATACGGTGTAAGAGGAAAGAAAAGGATGCTTAATAATAAAGCTGAAAAAATGGTCTATCATGCGTGAGTTTAACAGCAGAGTGGTAGACTGCGGACTGAGGAGAGCGTCAAAAACTTTGCTAAACCCTTTTGGGTGACTGTTAAATTCTAAAACTTTCCAGATTTTTTTAACCATTTCCTTTAGTTTACAGATATACTATTTTTGAACATAAGATTATACTATTTCGTATTTCAGATAATATAGTTGTGGTACAATTTGAGTTACTGGGGACGTTTTGTGTTGAACATAAAAGGTACAGACGTAAAAGATTTACCTGCTATAAAGAAGGGTACAGAATGCATGAATGATCTTTTGCGATAAGAAAATAAAAAATTCCATCTGCAGAAATAGAAAAAATGTGCCAAACGCATTTGTGATTTAGGCTTTGCTTGGATTCTATTTTCTTTCTTTGTCTTCAACCACCGCAGCTTAGATAAAAACGAAAATGGGTGGGGAAAAATAGCGGTATTTTCAATAAGCGTAATCAAGACAGATCATCTCCACTCCGGACGTATATTTTCCTTTGTTTTTGAAATTATTTTATGTTTTATAGTTTTTGCAGTACGAACATCAAAATACCATTAAATTTAGAAAAACCAAAGATGACCTAAGCCATTTTTTCTGCCTTTTGATGCTTTTCGTTTTGGATTGAATCGAAAACTATCTTTTAAAATCTATTTCCTATATCAAAGCGCACAATAAAAACGTTATGTTCCTTTGTACTTATATGAAATATATTCTTTTCTTTTCTCATCTTTATTTCGCCTTTCGTAATGCTATGGCTCCATAGAAATGTGATGAGATATTTGAATCACTTTTAAATGTAATTTTAACGCTAAAAACTGTGAGACGCTTTTAAAAATTCAGCAACATGGGAATAATAAAAAATAAATAAACGCTTAGAATGCTTTTGATATATTATGTGATTTTCATATCTAAAATATCGTAGAATCTCGTTTCATCAAACTCTGATTAATCGAAAAGGTGTAGATAATAATATTTAGTTAATTAATTTAAATCTCCAAGTTTTCTGTTCTTTACTCGTTTCTATTTTTTCATCCTTTTATTGAAACAAGAATTAAGCTCTTACAAAAAATCTGGATGTGTACACTACATGACTTCTTTGCACGGAATATTAAATTATACGCAATTTTTGTTGCATTTAATTTCATTTAAACTTGCTCGAATTTCATTAGACATAGATTTCTCATTCAATTGTTTCAGTTCTCAGTTCGCGGCAAGGAAAAATACATAATACCTCAAAATATCTTCATTAAATATTGAAAAATATGTAAAAAAAAATAAAATACCAAATACAGTTAAAAAATGCACTTAAAATTAGTTTCTACGCAAAAACAAACAATTCGGCTAGCAGGTAGCAAGGCAGATGTTTCGCGCACAAAAATGAAAACTTAGTTTTGCAACCAACTCGGCAAAGTTGCACTGCAGGTGCAGGAACTGAATACACTATTCTGCTAAGTTTCAAATGTAAACAAATATGGCTACTATGGTAAACAAGAATTAAGTTTAGCCTCACTTAAACACCTTTTAAATTTTTGATAATTCTACAAATATTGCATGCAAATTAACTAAAGGCGTAACAACCTTAACCGGAAGATAAAAACAACATAATTAAAAAAATTTTAAAGCAAAAAATTCGCAATGTAATAACATATAAGAATAAAAAAACTGAGCTCACTGAGCCGAGTAACAAGATGGGTATATGTATATATGTATATATATATATATATATATATATATATACATATATATATATACCAGCGGAAGTACGAGATGCCAGTTAAGTTAGATTGAGAGTAATGCATCTAGCAACAGAGAGAAAGATACCGCTGTAATCCTTCTCTAATAACTATGCAAAATTACAATTCATAGTCATATATTTTTCCCTCTGATGCGATATGATCAATTTGGCTTTCCAGACGTCAGAAGACTCCTTAAACACAAAACTAGATCTAATGTCCTAAAATAGAATTTATTTTAAAATTCTCAAGTGAAGCCTGGAGAGCCTAACTTTAAACACATTCAATCAATACTTTCTTTCAATTCATCTCTTACACAAAGTATTTACAGTTTTCTTACAACTGGATTCTCTCACAACTGTGAATGCTTTCAATAGCGAATTTTAAAAATTTTTGCAAGTGTACGCTTCGGATCCTGTATCCCCCAACAAACTCTTGCCTGTATTCGTGTACCAGGTGAGGGCTTGAGCTTTTAAATCCGTCGTAGCGATTATAAATCTCTGCAGCTGGTTGACAGGATATAATGTGAAGTGTATATCCAGCGGCTCCAGGAAGGACATTACGGACCCCCTTACATCAAAAGTTGCTGTTGGCTTCATCTCTGCTCTCATATTTTCCACGATAAATCCGAATCCCTCCATGGGGTTTGGTTGTGGCTGAGGGAACTGAAAGGTGGGAGGGGTCAACAAGAAATCTTCAGTACCTAGCGGCATGGTTCGTTAAGTACAACTTCGGGCGCCAAATTTGGGGTTTTACTTATTTAATTCCAATGTTCAGTCTTAGACCCCCACAAATCGCTTTAAGTGTGTAAATAATCGCTTTAAGTGTGTGAACAAACACGTAAGACGGAAGAAGGGTTAACAATCCTTTATTTCTCAGAATAAATACGATCAACTCCTAACTCGGAGTATACACAAAGCCTCCACTTGAACATAAATAATTACGAATTTAAGCTAAACTAAGCTGAACTACAGCTATCTGAAAGATATAGCCGAAGCTATCACGTTTCTAAGTAGCGGAAGCAAGAACCTAAAGTATGGCCGAGCGTAATAGCTAAGAGAGAACGTAGCCAAAAGGCAAACGCGCGCTAGTCAGGAAAATCAGACTCTCTCTCTCTCTCGATGTCGGCGAAATATCAACTTAAATAGTACTCTTTCACATTTGCATTCACTACACTTCTGAAATTACATTCTGGTAGGAAATTGTAAGCTGAAATTAGAATAGATAGAAAAGTTGCATAACTTAAAATAACTGTTAATAAAATTAGGATAAACCTTACAAGCTATTTAATTTCGATACATTAATAACAGAGGAAGTTTTAAAATTTTGTGTAAATCATCAGACGTAAATTATCAGTCTTCACAGTGACTGGAACCGTTGTCTATTCGGTGGTAGCTTTAGGCTCGGCACGGACGGTACTGGTACTATCTTTTCTTCTCCTTGGTAGTGAGGACGTTATAAGATTTGATATCCAAGGTTGTGCTTGGGGTTTGGCTCTCTTTGGTCAACACGTGGGGATGGGCAACGATGTGCTTTATTCTTTACTTTTTTGGCGGATACTTATCTTCCACCTTTGGCTTGCAAAACTTATTGCCATACTGTGTGCATCATGTAAGTCCCCCTGGGTTAATCGGGGTTTAAGCGTCCTTTCATCACCTCTATGAGTTGGGGCATTTTACCTTGTAAGACATTTAATAAGTCAGGTCTGGGAATTCCTTCTCTCTGGTACACTTGTATTTCCTTTAATATTTTCTTTTGATACAGCAATAAAATGCAAAAAAAATAGAGTTTACTTACCAATATATATCAAAAGTTATAGCTTATGTTACGTCATAAGGGAATGTGTAATATTCATTCACAATTTGATCTAATTACATTCTTCAAAAAGGAATAATGTGCATTTATATAAGTAAGTATATTTATTTATAGCATTTATATAGGGTATTCGAATATGCATAGTTTTAAAACATAGATAAGAGAGTCTAAGACTGTAGTCTTAGACTCTCTTATCTATGTTTAAATCTCTTATCTATGTTTATTATCTCTTATCTATCTCTTATCTATTCTCTCTTATCTATGTTTATTATCTCTTATCTATCTGTAGTCTTAGAGCCATAAACTTCGGAAGCTGAGCGCTGGTCACGAATAAGTACAGAGCAGTATAGTACACAGAACTGTGCTAAGATTTGAGTTTTTTTTGGTAAATTTTATTTTGTAATTGTGTAACTCTTAATCTACATTTGGGCGAAAATACCCGCAATTTGTTTGTTTACCCCCCCCCCTTGAGTAAACTCCGAGTGCAAAGGGTTAAATACAAGAAATATTTAGAAATGCCTTAGTGCTCTGAAGATTCTGTTACACATTGATATACGAAATAAAATGCCTAAGAAAATATCTTTTAAGTTATTTGACTTCTATTAAGGCGATAAAAATGAAAAAAAAACTTTTTTATGTCCCACAAAAGGTTTGTTCCTAGATGGCTAAAACTAAAATCTTAGAGCAACTATCAATGACAGAGCTCAGATAAAAATTATCAAAGCAAATTTAAACGAGTAGAATTAAATCATTATTTTATATGTCTATCATTCTATAATTCCTTAAGATTCTGCTACTGGATGTTTCAATACATTTCTTTGGGGAGCTCTCTATTAATTTATTTTAACCAGTTGGTTAAAAGTTATTTTCTACATTTATTGATTTTGATTAAAAGTGTGCAACTGAGAAAAGAATTATACATCTATTTACGCTTTCTAATCTATAGAAGGATGGATAATAAAAGAGAGAAATCACTGCCTTTGAACGTAATAAAATTATATTCTCTAACTCGCGCAGCAACAATGCGTGGTCTCACTTTTCTTTCAAGGATTTTCGATTTACGGTCTTGTTAGATTACCTTTATTAAATTTCAACTTCTCTTTGGTAGGTTAAATTTTCTAAAAAATTCGTCATTATTGCAAAAGCATATCGCTCGACATTATAAATTCTCGAATTTATAATAACGATAAGAAACGTCGCAAGCCATACAAATATATTTATATTTCGAAGATTTATTTCCGATCTGTCCGATGTATCAAATATTGAAATTCTACGATATAAGTATAGGCTTGGTGTGTACGAAAAATGCTTAAACGATCACTTCAGCACCCACAAAAAGATGTGTGTCTAAGTTTTAAAAAAGTCGATGCACCGTACTGTATTGTCATTGCACGCATTTATATATGCAAATTATCGTTTGGATTGAAACAGAAAGAAACTGATTTCTTCATTTGACCAAAACAAGCATAATCATGTAAAGGGGGGAATTTAACAGAGTATACTTAAGATTACATATAATTCAATAACGTGCTTTTGAGCACTAGTGAATACTGTGTTAGCCATTGAATGCTTGAAGCTTCAAAGCAATGTCTGGTTTAAATTCAGTAATATACATGTTTGATATCTTGCAAAAATATTCAGAATGAGTCACAGAGACATACACAATTTAATTGGTTGTGAACTGCTTATTTGATAATTTTCACAAATTTTCGATAACGGAAGGAGGGAAGGGAAAAGAAATAATTTATTTAAGGAAATAAGATTCGAACAGGAAGTAAATATTCATACTTGTACAATAATTATGATTTGCAGATTTAATAAATAGCCATTATATTTAGTATCACTTAAAAAGACAACGGAAGAAATGATAAAATGGGATGAAAATGTTTTTCACTCCACTTTCATAATTATGTGTGTTTGAGAAAGAAAACACTTTTCCTGACATATAATTCTTATCAGTAATGGTTGCTGAGCCACTTAACTGCTCAAAAGTTTTATAGACATGATTTATTGTACGCGAAGAAAAACTGTAAAGTCTAACTTTCAAGAACCGACTATAAATTTAGAAATTTAATGACATGAATTGTAATCTTTTGTGTTTGTTTAAACACTTAATATGCTTGTCATACGTGACATTAGAGACTGTACTAAGAAAGCCTATTCTGCCTCTCATGTGTGTCATGTATCCTGCACTAAGAAAGCTAAAAGTCTGAGAAATTTCGCTTAATTGCGTGAGCATTTTTCATTTATGTTTTTGCTGTTTCCAATTAAACAATGCGGTGAGCAAAAAAGTTTTGTCCTGGGAATATATTTAGCACACTACAATCTGTTATCAAGGCCTGGACATGACATATGGGTGTGGTCAGAAGAATTGACAAGAGTCAAAATGGAAACTCCCAACGTTAACGCTAGCCGTTTATTTGCTTTCAAAGGGCTTTTCCTGAAGATGTTTGTCTGGAACTCAAATTTTTTGAAATGCAACTTATTTTTTCAAATTTTAATTTCTTAAAACCAAAGCTTCTAAAAAATCATAAAAAAATCTGAAAGTTTTCACATTTTAAATTACGTCCAAAGGGGCGTTTTTTAACATTTTGTGTGTTACTATTATTTAGCATCATCTTCTCACTTAAACCATAACATTCAGTTCAAGGGCAATATCGCAAAATAATTGTTAAATGAATCTTTCGAATTACCAATATACAGTCTAGCGCGCTGGAGATAAAAATGTTTTTTCTGTACAACGTTGCCATTGCTCGCTTTCAAATCCTTGAGTTTGTTAATAAAAAATTCGTTAAAGGTTTACAAAATATGAAATCGATCATAAAACAAATTCCAAATTTCAAATTTGGGCTTCCAGATGTCCATATTCGCAGCGGGATTACGTCATTCAAATTTCAATGGCTCTAGGTAAAACATACATTTATACAGATTCTTCATTATTTAATTTTTTAAATATCATACAGGCTGATAATATTTGGTGGCGACAGTCTGAAAAATGAAACAATGCTTGTAGTGAATCAATGCAAAATGCCAAAACGAAATTTATAGTCCTTCTGGGAAAATTGACTTTTTGGACTAATAAGACAAAACATATTTTTGCAAAAAAATGTCATGAAGTAAGGAGATTTTCATTATCAGATTACTTTCAAGTCTGGTGGGATATTAAATTTCATTTCGTGTTCAGAAAAGATAAATTTTATTTTTAGCAATTACAGTACTTTTATCAGAATAATTAGCATACATATATTAGTGACATTTATAAAGTAATTTGTTACCACTTTATATTTTGAACCCATTTAGCTGAATATCGAAAATCTTGTGTAAGAGCGATCTGAATTTTTAATAACTACTTTTTTCTCATGGTTATTTTTTGTTGCTGTTGTTGCTGTAATTATTAATGGTACATTTTTATTAATTATCAACCTGACTTTGAATAAAAGAAATTCACTTTAATTAAATACTTCCTTTTTGTTTATATAGACAAGCTTAAATCTTCATTCTTATTCGAGGGATAGTCTTTCTAAAGCCAGTTAAATATCAAAATTTGTGCTTTATGTGTTACTTTGTTTTCTTGCATACACTGTATGCAAGTTAAAGAAAGAAATTTAGAACCACTTTAACAAATTTTTAACTTATATGTATATATAAGTAGAAACATAGATACATACATGTACTTTCCATTTCGATCATTTTGTTTATTTTGTTGACTACCTAACGTTCTCTTGATATTTAGTCTAAGGATGGAGAGAATCAATAAAAAATATAACTACCTTTGAATATGAGAATTTTTTTATATGTATTCAACATTACAAGATATACATTTTTTCACGTCTGTCTATGCAACAGTATAGGATTTATAGTCATCTAAATTGATATTTTCTTTAAAAATTCAATATCATTATCAGTTACAGTCGTAGGGTCCCATTCTATGCCGGATTCAATTTTAATAAAAAATCCGTCATTATTAGTGGTCACACACAGAGTAAAATGTCGACCAGTTTTTTTACGAACTAAGAAAATTCGAGAAATTCTGTTAAAAATTCGTTTCACATATTACTTTCTATCATTCGATGGTCGAAAATTTAATTCTGCAATAATTAACTTGATTGTTAAGCAAAAATATATAAGAAAAATTTGAAATCTGGAAAACATCATTGAGGATTATTGTTATTGCAAATATGCATAAAAAGTTTTAAAAAATTACTTGTAAGAAAAAAGATAAAAATCTAATTATACAACTTGACTCAAACTATGGAAGAAATCAAAATGAAATTTATCAGCTAAAATAGTAATTTTTTTCAGTATATCCATACATGAAACGCTTGTTCTCATAATCTCGGATATTACCTATGTTATACCTCTCTGTACTTATTTATATTATAGTATGTACTACGTCAAATGTTAGAGAAGGAAATGCTTTCATTATTATATTTTCCATGCATAAAAGAGAACTCTATTTCATCACGTATGAATATTTTAAGGCCAGCTTCCAAAATATAAAAATAATTGAATACATATAGATTCATATCGAAAAAAATCATTTTTTCCATCATTGAAATGGAAAGCAATTTCTTCTTTTTACATAATACATAGATTTATACTCACGTAAACCTGTGTGTGTATCGCATACATAAATTATAATAACCTCTTTAATGATACTTATCTAACTGAACCGTGAAGTTGAAGTCGCAAGCGGAGCGTGTAGCGTTATGTGTAATATATACGTCACCCGATTGCATTATTAAGTTCAATAAATCAGGCATTAAGCTTTGCTAGGCGAAAAGGTCTGATAGAGTCTTTTTAACTTTAATATCATATTACATGCAGCACTAAATGAAACATTGTTTATCTGTCCTGTATTTGATATTTAATACAGCTATTTTGTAATTAATAAAGAGTTGAATATTAATAATGTGCGAACCTTTAGTTTTAATTGTGGTCATTATTTATTGAAATCATGCTATACAAACTATTTCTTTTGCAGATACTGCTGAGAGGTTTGAAGAAGTATAGCAAGGAATTGATATTTTAAGCATTTTAATTTCTTTGTAAATAAATCTTTCGTTTAAAATTGAATTTCCAAAACAGAACCACTTATGAAGTGTAGTTTTAATACCAATTTAAGTTTTAAAATACTCTGCTACTCTAATACTTGCTCTTAAAATACTCCCAACAGTTTTAAAATACTCTGCATTTGAAAATTTCATTAAAACTTGATTTTAAGGCAATGCTGATTAATTAATCACCATTCGCTTTATGAATGTGTGTATGAAGATTTTAAAAAATGGATTGTAGATTAGTTTCGTTTATGTTACAGTTTTAATCATGACACCAGTTTAATACCTATAACTATTTTAATTAGTTTAAATGCTTTTCCAAAAATAAGTAAATAAAGTTGCAGATATACAGGTAAAGAAGGGTATATTTAACATCTCTAAGTGTTTCAGACGTGCTGAAGTGTGCAGTTCTAAACTTATGTTCTCTAAAATAGGGATTTTAAAACGGTATTATTCCTTCTGCAAACTCATAAACAATGCACCTTTATTCTAAATTTCTTTCATTAGTTTCCTTTGAACTTTCTAATACATGAAGAAATGCTATGCTGTCCAATATGCTGTGACTATCTGTTTTGTTCTGCTTCCGTTTCTTTTCTGACAATTCTACAAAATGTCTGTTAGAAAGAAAGCGTCACTCTCAAAAACGATTCCATACTTCAGGATTTAAGGAACAGACTGATGAAACATTTACTTTGGGATTTAGTTAGCAGGTGGTTTGCCTCAGATTTCAGATTGGGCTGTAAGGTTTTAAATGCTAGCTGATTTTTATATTAACCGATTCCTTTTGTTCTATGCTGGCTTCCAAAGTTCAAGTCCGCAATGTAAATTAACAATTTTCGAAAGCATGGTTGAATTTGAGTAGCTAAAAGTCACTGCTGATATAATGCTATAGCCAATCGTGAATGACCATTCGCCCATACGCAAATTAATCAATCATTAAAGACCCCAGTATTCTGAGGGATTTCCAGGATGCTAATTTAAATACTGTTGCGATGTGTTAATACTTTCTTAGGAAAAAGTTTTAAGATACTTGTGTTTCTATAGCTGAAAGAAGATGAATGGCAATAATGAGCGCTGAATTACTATAGCATTGAAGAAGGCAATCAGTCAAAGATGTCGCCTTTTTCTTTGGCTTTAATTATTCGGTAATTTGTCAAATGTGGAAACATTTCCTAAAATGTCAAACAGTTGTCCAATGACTAAAGGCTACCAACATTTCTGAAGATCGGTATATTACTACAGGTAGCCAACCGGAATCGATATGCCAGCTCCACGACTGTTACATCCATAGTTGCAGTATCACTTGGTAAGAGAGTATCTGCTAGTACTATGCCCTGAAGTTTCATATGAAAGTACTCTAACCTGTTAATAGTTTCCTATGAAAGTACTTTATCACGTGTTTCATTAAACACCCAATCCAGATGGGCAAGATTAAAGTGGTGTCGTCAACATCTCAAATAGACTGTCTCATATTTGTGCAACGTCCTGTTCGTGGACGAGTCCAAATTTCTCTTGTAATCAGATTTATAAGGCTTTAAAAGCCATGGAAAGAGAGATACAGAAGAAATTTGGTCCAGGACATCAACGAACGTCATGCACACGTGGAAGCATCATGATGTGGGCTGAAATTTCAATGGGATATCGCACTGATTTGGAAATTTTTTAAGACAGGTCCTGCGACGGCTGCGCATCATGAAGATGAAGCCCTACACCCCATTATGAAACTCTGCGCTAAATTAATTGGTCCTTATTTCTTATGAATGATGATACTTGTCTCCATTGAACCAACATCGTTAACGAGTACAGAAAATGAGGGTATTTGTCAAATGGAGTGATCACCGTATTCCCCGGTCTTGGCATTTTCTTGAAGTTGGGACATATAAGTCTCACTCGTATTACATTAAATAAGGCTAAAAAATTTAGTTTACAATGGAGATTTAAAAATTTGCTGCTTAGTGTGGAGAATGAAATAGCAGGCCTTGCTGATTTGTTTTTCTGTTCCTTGCGGTTTGAATAATTAACTAAAAGGGCTTCACTGTAGCAAAATTAGTCTCCTTATCCGTATAAAAAGATTAACCTAATTAAAAGTCTTTGGAATACGCTCGACCATGCTGCATGCCAGTCTAAATCCTCCAGCCAGTATCAGACAACTGAAAACTGCCATAATGAACTAATGGTCACTACTAGCATCTGCGATGGATGATACTCTCATTGAAAGCATGACCGATCGCTATTAAATTTGTGGTTAAAGTTTAGCTTGATGCTCTAAATTTTGTTTGTTTGCTTTAAAAATTAGTTTGCTAATGACCCAAATCATATAATTCATAATGATCATCATATATTCATAGTGATAACATGCATAATGATTATCATATTCATAATGTTATCATATAATTCTCGAATATTAAATATTTCGTCCCTTTGCTCATATTGCTTGTTTTCTTGCATACGTAAACACATTTGCTACTTTTATGTGACATTTAGGGTTTAATCAAATCATTACAAGCTCATTATGGTTCATTTCACTCTCGCGTACTTAAATTGTGGAAGTCAGTGTATTTAAGTTGCATGTGAGAAGTATAAATTTAGATCAAAAGAAAATCGACGTATACAAACTGTAACCTGACTGATATTGGAACTGAGAAAAGTAAAATTGAAGGAAAACTTAATAAGACTAGAGGGATTTCACTTTTAAGGGAGTTGTATGAAGCACCATGTTCCGATAACTCTATTGCGGAAAATTAAGATATCTGTGTATGTCGGATTATTGAGCTTTTAGGAGATATTTAAGTAAAGAAAGAGTTATTGGAAGCTCTTGGTTTGGTCACCAACATCTTGTCGTTATGATTTTATCATGGATTTATTTATGTATGCGATAAATGTAAGTCTTATGGTTTCGATTAAGCATAATTTTCAACTGGAATTGGACATTAAGCCAGTTAAAATGAAATTAAAGAATAATTAAATTATAATATAACTCAAAGAGTAAGTTCCATTGCTTTGTACTGCTATTTAATGTAGAATAAAGAGAAGTAGAAAATGCAATAAAAATCGTCATATGTTTTCAAATTTCTAAACTAGCACTTATTAAACGTTGTACACATTTGGGGCATCAGAGCCACCTCAATTAGAACATAAATTACAAAGGGTTTTATATTAAAGCCAATAGTAATTTGTATCTTTTAAACTCAACAGGAAGAACCATATGCTTCGTATATTAATCTCAGTTCTTTTAACATATGTTTTCGTTTACAAGCTTAAGCATAGTAAAATCGTTATTTACGGATTTTAGCAGAATACAATATTTTGCGAATACTGTTTGTTTTAAGCGAAATAAGCCATATAAAAACCTTTCATGCAATATATAGGCTTAGGTTTGGATGCAAAACAAATTGATTATTTGATTTTTAATTAATAAATATCATAATTTAGTTGCAGAGTAAATAATATAACATAAAATTATTTAGAAGGCAGTGTGAAATAAATCAATATGATTACTCTGCTTGGAAAATGTTTTATTTTATATAACTATCACAACTATAAAAAACTATGAATAGTTTTGTAATAAAACAAATACAAATATATACCTAGTTTTCTTTCCTTACTTTTAATTATGAAAAAATAATGCATCTTTTAATTTCTGTCCTGTTTTTTTATTTTTCAAATGAGTTTCATTTAAATATTCATTTCCTGTATACACAAGTTTTAAAGCAAAGTTTTGTTTAACTCTCAAGTTAAAATCTATAATTTGAACGAGTTGAGCAAAGCAATGAATGAAAAAATGAGAAGCTAATTTAAGATCAATAATTTTTTATTTGCTTTCTTTTATAATACATTAATACTTCAGGATGTGTAGCAATCTTGGCAGTTCCTTCTAAGTGTCTCTGAAGTAGAAAAAAAAGAAACTGCTGCCATTGACACCCAATAATAGCTCCAGGAAATACCTTTCTCTGAATGTCGTATTGATTTTGCCATTTTTTAAAGAAATCTCAAGTAAGAGGGAAAGAATGTTTTTGGTGCCCGTTTTCTTCAAAAGGGAAGTGTTTTCCCCTCTACAGACATTAAGGATGATCGACAGAATGGACCATAGATTCCAAACTCTGATGTTGTTAAAGAGTAGAACGTGCTCATTTTTTCAACATTTCGTACAATTTTTTTCCAAGCATTGTAACCGTTTTAAGGTTTCCTAGGAATAAATTGAATAACGAGAAATGATGATATTTTCTTAAGAATTTTCTTTCTTTCTTATCTCTTTTAGGGGGAACAAGTCACGAGATGCATTTGCTGTTCGAGGCATTTTTGTCTCGTTCTGATCAACGCAGGGTTTTCTGGAATAAAAGAAGGGTAAAAAATTAACGAAAATAATTATTAAGATCTGAGAATCCAATCTTGAAAATACTTAATAGTATTGAAATCAGAAAGACTATAGTTTTGGAGTTGTGGATGTTGGAAGAAAAATGAGGAAGTTCATGAACGTATTTGTATTGAGACCCACCTCATCGCTTCTAAAAGAAAGACTGAAACATATCTCCCGATATGATGATTAGAAATTTATGAATTGAAAATTAGTTGAATCTTTCCCTTTAGAATATAATTTTTAAAGAAAACTGAAATTTAGTCGAGATTTTCTTGAGGTAATAAAAAAAGGGGTCCGAAAAAAGTAACCATATATATTGCAAACCGTTCGTTTTTAATTAAAATCGCAATGAAAGAATAAATAAAATCTTTAGCAGAAACGGCAGATTTTAAGATTTCAATCAGCAATATTTTCGACAGTGAGCAAACGTACGCCATTAATGACAAAAATACGTTATATAGTTATATAAACTGCTGGACATTCAAAATACAACATTATGAAGGAGGCTTTAAATAACATGAAACTTGCCTAATATGAATATCATGATAGAATACGGATACAGTTACGATTTCAGTTCAGGCGCACATCATCGGAGTAATGCAGCGATCCTTACAATTCGTATTTAGAGGTAGAAAAGACTGCCATTTGGAATAACGTGAATTGCTCTCTCGTGAGATTTTTTGGGAGTACAGCTTTATTACACCTCGTAGAAAAACAGGAGAATCATTCGAGTACGTTTCTGAGTTCGACTGAATCAGAATTATTGCAGGAAGAGTCTGCGGACTATAATTCAGAAAAAGTGGTCATTGTGTTGTATGCAGCCAAGCCACAGTCTGCAGATATAAAATCAGTATATGTAAGAGGGAACGACTTTTATATGTTTCCTATCTGCAATATACCCTTATATCAACTTAACAGGAGCAGTCACAATCGTTTAGTCGCATCATTTCATGGGAAGACAGGCATATTATACGCACTGCAGTGAAGAAGCGGACAGCAACATCAGCAACCATAGCGCAACGAATGCTGTCTGTAACACCACAAATGCATGAAACAATTCGTAACTATTTACACTAGACTGTCTCTACCTACTACACTGGACACTGTCTCTCACCTTTAAATCACAGGGGTTTGCTTTTGCGCTGATGCACTAAACGGCAGAAATGAACATCTGAATAATGATTTTATGTTTCCGGACGAATCATGCTTCTGTATGCAGTACCACGGTGACCGGATGAGAGTTTGGATACATCCTGGAAAGAAATTGTACGACTGTTGTGTTATGCATCGTCATACTCATCCTTCATCCAATATTTTGATGTTGGGCAGCATTGGATTACACTACTGCCCTAGTACGCATTTTGGGTACATCTACCAGCTAGCGTCATGTCTGTGATGTTTTGTCTCTTTCCTCTGTTCTCTTTGCTTATCTTCAGGGCTTGACTGCGACCACATTTTAACAGGGCAATGAGCCACCACACGCTGCACGCAAGTTTCAAGCTGTCTTCTTAGTCTACCATATAGCATTGTTACCCTGTCCTGCTTGTTCTTTTGATAGATCCGTCGCTCATCGAACATGTTTGGTCAATGATCGGAGAACTCTTAGGACGGCATTTCGCACCCGTCGTACAACAGACGAACTTAGGTTGCATGTGTAGGTAGCATAATCTGATACTCCCCCAACATACATTCAAAGCCTCTTTCATTCAGTGCCGTGGCATGTGGCAGCGGTTATTGACAAACGTGGAGGCAACATCCATTACTGATTTTCTTGTCTTCCTCACCTCAAAGAAGGCTCCATTTGAAACCAATTAACAATGATACTAGGCGTAATGTGTGAAATAAATTTTGCTTGGATATCTCTTCTCCTTCTTCGTGCTGAATTTTGGATGACAAGCAGTGTAAGTGAAGAATAATGCCTACGTTTTGTCTTTCATGCACATCTACAGTTTTATTCCGATCTTGATGAAGTTTGGCAGACTTGACCTTCGAAAGAAACGATAGGCCGTGTCTACATAAGGTTTCTCGGAAATCACTTCACGGAGTCCACACTCTTCATAGAGATATATTTTACGCTAATTTAACAAACTTTTGATAAAAAAACACAGTAATTTAAGAGCTTCCTGATGCAGCGCTACAAAGAGTAATATATTTATGCGTCATATTTTATTAGAAAACTCATGGATATAAAAGAAGTGTATTGTCACTCTGAAAGACGTAATGTATTTATCTGTCTTTCAAATTTAATAAACAAACTCATGGATTTAACAGAAATATGTTTTCACTGAAAAATTAAAATATTTGAGCTTGCTATTGTTTAGCAATGCATAAGATATTTAATTTTTCTTTCAAATTTATTGTGTTATTATTTAAAAAACTAAATAATTTAAATCAATAAACGAAAATTCATTTCAGTTATTAATAATCACTACTTGTACCCAAGAAATTACATTAACTTGATTCATTAAAACCATCTACATACATAATGAAGTATGCCCGTTTATTTGTTTGTGTCATTCATAGAAATCTATATTTTTATTCCGATCTTTTGATGAAATATGCGCGCTTGACCTTGCAAACAAAAGGAAGATCATTGTCCTCAAAAATTTCGAAAAATCAGCCAACGACGTCCTCGCTCACGGCGTTTACAATAGAACAGCGCACTCATGACCCCCATCTTGCATACATATCCCCAGTCTTAAGTTAGCGTCTTATTCCTGAAATCCTGCAATCAGGGAAAATCATACATACTAAACAAAGAATTCGTGATTTCGTTTTACAAGAAAAAATAAGTTTTAATATTTCTAAGTTGTTTCAATTCTGAAACTACTTCAAGGGTCTTAGGTTCACTTCGTCGTTTTTGCGTTCTCATTATGATTTCTCAACAAAATTTTAAGATGGCCAGTGTTCATTTAAACTTTTATGCAGTGTAGAATCTTTAAAGAGAAATTTAAGTGTATGCTGTGTCAGTTTTTGAGAATATTTCGATTATTTTGAAACGAATGTTCAAAGTGGATGGTTATTTTCTGTAAACTGATTTCCGAAATACGACGGGAAGGGTAACAAAGCAAAATTAAACTCTTAAAATAACCGATCGACAGGTAGATATTAAATCATAATGGCATAACTGGATTATCACGCAATCTTTCCCTGCATTTATGTAACTTCTTCGTCCAGCAAGCTGTGTATTGCCCAAAAAAATTTTGAAATGCTCTTGAGCCTTTAGGAATACCGCTACGCAGCCCCATATTAAATAAAGGATTCTTTATTATATTATTACGTAATATCGACTTGCCAAAGTTCTGCACCGGAACAAGACTCACTGTGAAGAATCTATTCTGGAACGAAATAGAGGCCTCCATCATCATGGGGCATGCCGTAGTTGAAGATGTATTCATACCTCACACTCCTTTGATACCCAGCGATTTAAATATGGCCTTCGATTTCAAGTAGTTGCAGTTTCCCAGCCCGTTTGCATTTGCTATGATTATCAACAAGGCACAGGAGTAATCACTCTGTGTATCAGGTATTAGGTTTTAAGCACAGCGTAACTTGAAAACACCATATTTTTCACATGGTCAGTTATAGATGTCTTGCTCAGATGTCGGCACGCCGTTTGCTTGACTCCTTCGAAAAAACGAAACCATCGTACACCTTTAAGATTTGCGATCGAAGGTGACAAAAAATGATATTTGTTTTCCACCTAATTTCTACCTAATTCTAATATTTCTACTTAATTAATATCTACAGTTTTACTCGGCCTTAGTAAAATTTTTTCCCATTTCACTTTGAAACAGAATAAGACGAAAATCACTGTTTACCTGTGATTTCGAAAAAACAAACTCTTATTCCCCTTAATGAAGCTTCTTCACTCTGCGTAATGGCCGGAAAACGTCGGGTATTTAAGCTAGTTGTGTACAGTTAGCTATGTACAGTAACAATACAACATATGTACATATTATTAATATCGTTCATATTATTGTTAATTTTAAATGTTTTAAGTGAAATTATAATCTCTACTATTAGTTTTATATTAATATATCTATTATCATGTAATAATTATCTAATTAATAATCACGTTTCTCTCATAACCTAAGCAATGAAACCTGATAAAAGTGGCACCAATGAAATTTCTTTCTTTCTTGGTTACTACTGAATCTTTAATATACTGCTGCATAAAGCATTTTATTATTTAACTAGCCGCTGCGCGGCCAGCCTTCGTCTGGCTTTTAAGTGTACCGGGAAAATGCCTAAAGAGAACACCAAACATTAAATTTGAAAACTGCCCAGAATTTTACTCTGCAGAACAATTTTATCGAAAAAGAAACAAACAACAACGAAAAAAAAATCAGTTAAAAATGCATTACATATAAAAAGCATACAATGAAATAAGCAATATCCCTTAATACAAATATTAGTTATCCTAATAAATAAATTAACCAACTTCCTGCTGCCTTCTCTAGACAAACCTCCAGTATCCAAGAGAAACATTAAATTTAAAAACTGCACAGAATTATCGCCCTCATTTTTCCAGGTGGCAATAGTGCTGATATCAGCAACAATGGCTGCGTGCCATTGTTGGTAATATAATGAGAGAAAATCATCAATTTGATACTATTTCTTAAAAAAAAAAAAAAAACTCATTTGAATTTTGAAAAATTGATGTGCACTGGCTCTTGTCTAGATGCATCCTCTGTACCAGATTTCATAGGCCTGGGTCTATTAGCTTACGCGCACGCGCAGTACGAACGAGAGCCACCTACACACACAGAAAGACTCGGCCTTTTAAATATAGATATATAAATTAAATAAACAATTTACCTTTTCAAAAACAAACAGTCTCTAAATTTCTTAAACTGTTCAATAGAGTTAAATCTAGATTTGCTATAGCCATAGCCCACTTAAAATGACGCTAACTCGTCATAAA